>BLKM01008808.1:0-43855 GCA_013340265.1 Coptotermes formosanus | reverse complement strand
ACCACCATCATCATCATCACAATATCCCCTTTATGCAGGGTATTCACACTTACATACCTGAAACAAGCCATGTTTCTAGTGTATACAGTGTCGCAGCTATTCTGGACTTCCTACTCGTGGTGCATACAATGTGGTCTTCAATATTAAAGTCTTTCGTGCTTCTACATGAGTACTTTCCAAAGTATGTGTGCTGTTCCCAATATAGCTGTTTTCTGTAGATCCTTGATTTCATGCTTTCCAGGTATGCTGCTTAAGTATTTTCTAAAGGATTTGGAAATGGTTCCAGTTGCCCCTATTATTAATGGTATCACTTTTGTTTTTACATTCCACCTGCGCTGGATTTCTAGTATAAGGTCTTTGTATTTTAGAATCTTCTCAGAGTGTTGTTGTTGTTGCTGCTGCTGCTGCTGCTGCTGCTGCTGCTGCTGCTGCTGCCGCCGCCGCTGCCGCTTCTTGCGGCTGAAAAGTATCACACCGTCAGTTCAGACTGACATGGTTGTGGACCTACTACAAGAGGCAGGAAGGGTGCTTTGACTGCAGATCACAGGACAAGGAAGACAAACCCTATTCCACCAGCTACTGACTATTTCCCAAAATAACGTCAAACAGCTGATCTTGATAATGTAGATTGAATTTGCTGTCTGTGATGTAGAACTGAATTCCTATGTACTAATCAAATAAAATGCTGAATTGCATGGCTACATACAGGGGGGTGGAAAACAAATTTTTAACGAACTTTCGTTCTTGTCATTGGTTTTCCATTTTGCTTCCTTTGGCACACTGGAAGATTTTCAGAAGATGTCATGTTTGAAGTGTAGTTTGAAGTCTAGTAATTTTCTCCAAGGATTCATGTATTTCATGTGGCCATTTTTACAGTTGCTCTTCTGAAGCTTCAGAAGGAAAGACATGAACGTCGGGCAAAGGAAGAGGAGGAACGTCGAGAGAGGGAGCGGCAAGAGGCTGAGGAACTTGTGCGTCGGATGCATGAAGATGTTTGTGATGAACTTCCTCCTATAGGAGCTGGTTTGGGTATCTCAGAGGGACACATTGAATCAGCTCTTCATCTGCCGAGGGATCTAGATCCAGCTGCTTCTTGCATATCGCCTGTTACTGTTGTAAGAATCTTATAACCTTGTGGTGCTGTTGGTCACTAACTGACATTGCTGGAGGAAGTGTTGATTACTTTATTGTAAGAATTAGGTGTGTTACGAAAGTGGGGTAGGTTTCGCACAAAAGTGTGATCTGGAGGCTAATGTTTACCTGAGGTTCAGAAACTCCTCTGCATATATCTATTGCCTTCCATCTGTGTCTCAGGTCTTCAGTTGCAGTGAAAAAGTTTTTGTGTGCATGGTCTTACATGGACATGTGCTTTGAAGTATGCTAAGTCCATATTGCTTTCACACCATATTGTATATTCTGTACTCCAACTCTGCCACCTGTCAGGACTCAAGATATGTGAAATGTTGTGGTTTAGAGTGAGACTTGAGTTTTATGCTTTTGAAGTGACCATGTCAAATTAATGTGAAATTAAGGTGAAGCAATCCCATTACAGGCCTGGGCAGGCCCAGAGGGCTCCAGGAGGTTGAGGCTCCTAGATTTCAAGACATTCGGCACATGAAGGTGGTAGGGTTTTCAGCCCTGTGCACCGGCTGCCTTTACCCTCTAGGAAATATTCCTGGTACACATTTCTGTTTGAGGCTGAGTCAACCCCAGGGCCATAGTGCAGCTGGAAGGATTAAGTCAGTGAAAAATTCCAGTGACACCATCAGGAAATGTGAAATTAAGGGAATGAAAATTTGTGTAGCTAATGAAATTAGGGACAGTAAGTTAACCTGTTGAATGTTAATTTAAGTGGCCACGTTTTGGAAAATAAAACTGCTTGCCAGTTCATTTCAGAGCACATACAAAAAACAACACTAACACACTGACTACATAAGCACATGAAACTTACATTCACTTGTACTTCGCTTCAAAAATCAGTGGTCACTGCAGTATTGGCATTGGTACGGAAAATGGCCATACAACATGCCGTAGAGTAGTAAGCATATGGGAGGACAATAGGAGAGGTTGGAAGTTGTGAAGGGAAATTAATTTTTCTTCCTTATTTCTAATTACAAGTGCTTAGAAGTACAGTAACTCTTGCATTTATGCTTAGTTTGAACCTACTCATGGATAGGTAGGAAGCACAAAATGTGTGTTCCTGGAAACTGTAGCACTGTTCTGGTTGAAGTTTTGGTGGGACTAATAAATCCTGCGTAGAATCAAGAAAAATGGAAGTTCAAAGAATTTAAAATCCCAGGTTTACTGTATTGTGTTATGATTTTATTGCTTTTTACGTGGTACATTATGTGACATTACTGTACTTTCATTGTCTTCGTGTTACTGCGTGCAGGTGAAATAGCTTGTTTGTCCGTAACTTACCTGTTACATGCCCACATGTAAATCAGACATCACATTAAAACAAACAGAATGTGGCCCAAAACAGTAAACAGTCATCTGTTTGTTACATGCTTCAGATTGGCCATGGAGAACCCAATCCAGCAATTGTTGGCTGCATCTGTGGCTTGACTGGGAGTACTATACTTTTAATTATTTGTGATCTGAAATGAAAGAATGCAGCCATCATCTCCCATGTTATTTGTATTAGCATCAGTTGTTGCAACATAAATTATGTTGTTGTGAAAAATGAAGTGTTGCTTTCAAAACATACTACACAGAGCATCATTTTGCTGTGTCAGCTAAAGACTGAAAGTGGAATGAGTTCCAGAAAGTGGAATGAGTTCCAGTGTTATAGACAGGCAACTTCAAGGTTTCTGGTGTGGGGTGGGGTTGGGTGGCTGTGGGTCGTAGTGCCATCATCTTTGGGATCAAGCAGCCCACTGTGCCTGAACTGTTTGATCCCCAAGACCATGGCACTACAGTCCTTTCAAACATCTGGAACTACTTGCCCAGTGACAGTGTAACATTGCAGAAGGTTCAAAGCCTCAGCAGCACGGCTGTGAGAACGATCTTCCCTGGTAGACAGAAGTCCTGTGTTCGTTGAAAATCTTATACATATTTACATACATTTTCAGGTTTTTATAGCAGTTGTTCCTCATTTGATGGTTTTCAGGGGTTTTATATAATGTAGTGTTGTCTAGTGGGTTCTGGCATTTCAGACGAACATGCTGCTTCCATCTTCAGGATGAGAAGGAAACCACCTAAACCAAATTTGTGTCATCCTGAAGATGGAGGTAGTGCATTCCTGCAGCACATTACACAGAAGACCAGCATTTGATACGGTACGTCCTTGTTTATAGGAAACTGCAGAGACGGTGAACACTGTGACAACAACGATGATGACGACGACAACAACAGCAGCAGCAGCAAATGCTCGTGAATCGGAACACGTCACAGAAGTCATTACAACCACCACTACAACTACAACTACCACATCAGGTGAATTTTTAACGTTGTAGCTTGTGTGCCAAAATGGTCCACATGGAGGACCTAACAAACCCATCTCTCTGCTTGTATGTTGACAAGTAAGGAAGGCTGACAAGTAGGAAGCATTGCATTTATATGTTAATGTTCTATTTGACTGCCCTCTTTTGTTTCCTCAGCAGTAGAAGGATAAACCTCTTGTATAATATTGCGTAAGGGACAGTATTTTTATGTCTTGTATTTTATGGGACGGTAAGTAGCGGGTGTGGAGCAGTTGCAGCACCATGGATAGGGATGGTTTTGACTATGAAAAATGTGGTGAATGGAATTTTTATATGACTGGGGAAATGACCTAGTATTTATTGACTGTTGGCCATATGAGTTTGATATTTTCATAGCGTTAAACTTTTAGGTCATAGTCTTTGGGGTTGTGACACTGTCTGCTCTGGTAGGTGGTTATCAGTGTTTGTAAGAAACTTGCTGCCCCGCTCTTGAGGGAAGATTCAAATTTCGGTCAACGTTGATGCATGTACTGGAACATGTTGACCTGGCATTGCAGGAATTTGTGTTCACATTAAGCATAATCTGAAGTTACATCAAGCAATTGAGATAATTTATATGTAGTGTGGTGATTTTTCCAAGCAGTGGGAAACGGTACCTCAACATGGAAGGAACATGAATATGTCCTTGCTGTTTGGCCAGAGCAAAATATGTGCATTGTTATCAGGGGGAAGGTCTTACATATTGCTGTTGGGGAGTGGGCAACTTCTTGAGTTCCAGCGGTTGGATTGACAGATTTAATAGAAGACGTAACATTGTTTACAGAAGCCTGGCACGCAAAGCAGGAGTATTGATTTACCAATAGCTGATGACAGGAAAAATTGCTTACTGTTGCAAGAGACTAAAAATATGACGTATATGACATTTGTAACATTGTTAAGACGGGTCTGTTTTTTAGTGTCGAACCTAGTGAAGTCTGCTGGACACTCTTGCCATGGTGGAACAAAATCAACACAGAGGGTTGTAGTGAACTTTGCATGCATTGTTAATGGAAGTGATGAACTGCTGTCACTTGTCGCTGGCAAAAGTAAAAGTCCACGTTGTTTTAAGAATGTTAAAAAAGCTGTCCACAAAATATGGTGCTAATTCAAATTCTTGGTTGACCACAGATACATGGAGGTCACCTTACGCAAGTAGATCAGGAAATGAGTAATAAGATGAAAAATATGTTGCTTGTTTATTCATTAATAAGCTGCTTACCTGAACACAGCATTTCTGAGGAGCATAAAAGTCATGTTTCTCCCGGCTAACTGTACCAGCTATTTATGGTGTTTAGATGTGGGACTCATCCGTGCATTGGAAAGCACATGGTGTGCTGTCAAAATGCTGTAAGCATGAAGGTGGGTGTACTCTTTGCTATGCAATTCGTAGCAGAAACATCGATTTTGATGACCCTGACAAATATCAACAACTGCGTACAAAATGTTTTCCAATAGATCATATCATCAGCAGCAATGATGACAGTGCACTGAAACTTACTGAAGAAAAATGTAGTTTACAACCTGTTTGGGTGCAGTTTGAGGGCTACATGACATGTGACTCTGCTCTTGACATTTGTGGAGTCCACACTGTCAACTGTGTGTGGGACCACAGGTTGACCACATCAGAAGGAAGTCAGAAGAAGAAGGAGTTACAGAAGATGAAGCAGAATTCCTGGATGCGCAGGAAGGACTATAAGCAGCCAGCAAACATGCATATCAATTTGTTGTCAAGGACAGTATTATTGTAATGTGCAGCAAAGTTGAAAGTGAACTATACGCACAGAACCACAAAAGAAAATAAACAAACAACATTATTGAGTGGTTAAAGAAAGAAATACTATAGGCTGCTGAACTTTGTCATACTGCTTTCGCAATACATCACTTTGTGGCTTTCAAACCTCCAATTTTATACTGTCTGAAATTTGAAATGTATGAGCATGCTTGATGTAAATTGAGTTAACAGTTTACCACAGCTATTATGTGTTTTGTGTGTGTGTGTGTGTACCACAGAACTGTGGTCGTACCATCAGGAAACTGTTCCCTGTATACGTACGCAATATTTACATTGTTAACCTTTTGGCACAGGAGCTGGACATTTACATTTTAGTGCACCCTTTATGTAAAATGTGAATATTATATGAATTGGAAAAGATGACATTAGGAAGTACACAGAATTTTGTGAAGGAAAAAATGGAGATTTTGCAGCATGTCTCAGAAAACTCAGTAAGTATATTTGTTGACTGAATATATGAAACATGGTCCTTGGGTGGTAGTGGTAGTAGTGTCCTATGTATAGCATGGGCCATGGCTGGAGTTTAATGGTCAGAGCTTCATATTTTTAAATAGCTTGCCTTGTTGTAAGGCAACACACGTTTTGTTATTGCATAGTTCTAATTTTCCATTTTTTACACTTTTTTTTCCATAAAGTTTGAGGTAGTCCCTATGGGTGTGCAATTATAGAGGTTTTACTGTATATGCAAGACTTACATTAATATTAGCAACTCTTCATTTTGCCCATATGTTGGATTTATGTCTTCCATATGATTGTCACAATAAATGTCATTTATTTCCCTGAAAAACATTACCCATCTGATTGTTTTAATGGAGCTGCATAGTGTTCATTTGTATGGTAGGAAGTGAATTTTAGAATATTTTGTAGATGAGATTTGGACCAAATATCATAATTTTGTAGTTAGTACTTGTTCTGAACATCCTAGGTAAAAACCTTTTGCTGTTGCGGCTCAGTCTCTCGTAACACATGTTGAGATGGTACCTCAAATTACACCATGATCCATGTGTATTGTCATTTTATTTCTTTAATTTGGCACTGTATATACTGAATTACTGACTGTGTCATTAAATAAATGACAACAGAAACAACAGCCATGACAGTGACAACAAAAGAAGAAGAAGAAGAAGAAGAAGAAGAAGAAGAAGAAGAAGTTATAGTAGTTGTGGTGGTGGTGATAATAGTATTAGCAGCAGTAGTAGTAATAGACTGCTGCTGCTGCTGCTGCTGCTGCTATAGTGATGATGCTGCCTTCCCTTTGTAGAAGTGTGCTTGGCACCTGTGCTTCTGCTGTTACATACTTCAAAAACAGAAGACATTACCTTTGTGCTTTGTTTTCCATTCATGTTTTTGTAGGATTGAAATTTGTCCTTTGTTTGGTGATACAGCTTTGAGTTCCATCTCATAACATGAGAAACCTATCTCTGTTTTGTGTATCGTGCAAAAACTGCCCTTCCACTAGATGTGTAACAGCTATAAATTTGGAACGTGTTGATGTAGATACTTCTATTAAGCATATCAGATCTTTTAAAAAACAGATTTTACATTACTAACTCATGCTGATGTTCGTGCGAATTATGGTTCTAATTTGTAGTAGTAATATCATCATCAGCAGCAGCAACAACAACAGATGAACTTGAGGTATTATCAGATTAATTTTATATGGATACTGAGATAGAATGAAGCAGTTTTGCTAAAACTAAATTCTTATTACAGCCATAAAAATGACCTCTTCCTTCGCGTCTTCAGAAGGCGATGAAGATGAAATGGACATGGATTCTGATAAAGAAGGAGAAGAAGGTACTACAAAAATTGGAAAAGATGGTGAGGAATTAATGTGGTATGGCATTTGGATATATTGGCTGTGGAAGTAACACATTTTTACACGGTAAATTTAGTGATGTTCTTACCTATGTGTGGCAATTTGATTATGCAATTCCAGTTCAACAAATAAGAATGTAGACGCCTTGGTGTGTATTCATGGTCAGGTCAGTAAAAGGAATCTGGGTGTGTGCAACTAAGTGTAGACATTTCTTGTGGAGGAAGGAAGTATGTAATATTTTGTGGCCATGTACTACATTGTTCTGTACCTATAAGATGATGGAGTAAGATAACATGTCTGCATTATAAGTGGATGTACATCCCAAACCCAGTGACTGGTTTTTCTTTGCTGTCTGTTGAATTTAGTTGCCTGCTTGAGACAGGATACTTCACATACCCATGATGCTGGAAACTTCTCTGTGTTAAAATTTGGGTTATCGTGAGCACCAGAGTGGTGGTTTGTGAAATTTGAGTGTGTCACTAGCTCCATTTGCCATAAGGTGCTGAGTGTTGTAATTTTTAGATGCATTTAACAAAGGCACGTCTTTGTTTTTATGCCCTTGATGTCAGTTATTGTCTTAGGTTGTAACGAATGGAGTTTTCATGTGTATATTTTTCTGGAAAAAATGTGCATATTAACATTGCCATGTCTGCATGTCCATCCGTCTCTCTGCACATAGCATCGCGACAACCACTAAAGGGATGCTTGTGTAATTTGTTGTTGGCGAGTATTACAAATTGTTCACGTACTTTAGTTTTGACTAAAATTAGGCCGTTACGGTATATCTTATGTATGGAGACCTGTGTGCTTTTCTGCATGCATCTATAGCAGGGCTGGCCAATTTCAACTCTAGGAGGGCCATGTAATCAGTAAGGACTAACCTGGGGGCCATACATGTGTATACATATATCCAAAGTGGTGGGACTGAATTAACTGTAATACCATTATTTACAAAAAATGACATTTGTTTTTATTGCTTGATATTACACGTGAGTACTGTATTTGAACAATAAGCAAACAATATTTTAGTAGTAAATTATAATATTGAAACTTTTCAGGTGACAGAGGGTTGCAAATACTTTTGTCAAGGGCTGCATGTTAGCCAGGCGTGTAATAGAGCGTCGCTTATACGTAACTGGCTAAGTATTCTGCTCGAGCAAAAATATGAAATGAATGAAAGATATAGAGAGAATGAAGCAGATTTTATGTCCAGTACACTTTTCTCTGAATTGTATAGCTTTTGGGATAATTAAATAACTGGGATTTTTAAGTTTGAGGCAATGAGAGGGCAAACACACCAGAATTATTATGCTTGGACTCATTTAAAAACTTGTTCATTTTTTATTTACATATTCATAATTTTTAGGCGCGTTCACAATGTTGGGACAAGCAGTTATTACTCGTAGCTTTGTCAGTGTCTGTGCATCTGCATGGAACAACTTGGTTGCTACTGGATGAATTTTCGTGAAATTTGAGATCAGAGGACTTCTTGAAAATTCGTGTAGAAAATCCAAGTTTCTTTAAAATTTGAAAACAATAATGGGTATTTCACATGAAGACCTGTGTATATTTGTGATAATAGTCTTGCTGAATTCTTCTTAGAATGAGGAGTGTTTAAGACAAAATTTGTAGAGAAAATCAAAACACTAACTTTATGTTCATCAATTTTTTTTCCTGAAAATCGTGCCATTTATGAGATAATGTGGAAGAACACGGAACACATTGTTGTGTTTCCACAGCAACAGTGACTATGTGGACGTGCCACAATGTTGTGTTATATGTACATTGCTTATCTTGGGTTTTTTTTTACATGTTTATAGGCAAGAAGCATACTATACTTACAAGGTCCAAGACAGGTTCTTTGCAGCCACGAACGTTTAACATGGATGACCTGAAGCGTCGTAGCAGTGGAGCCCTCTCCAAGACTGAATTGGATAAACTACAGGGAGACAAGAAAGATAAAGAAGTAGACAAAGACAGTGTTGATAGTACCCGTATCACACGACTGAAAGCACAGCAAATGGCTACAGGTATTACCATTGTGTTCTGTCCAAAATGAACATTGTGTTGTACTGCAGTTTTTCTTGTCCTAGTAATGAAAAGGTTGTAAGATTATAGAGGGTCTCATAGTGGTTTTGCTGAAGATGCAAGTCTAGGTTGTTAGACCATGTTGACTGGTCAGTAGTTAGGACTGGATGCTATGATCCTTTGAAACACTTGTAACAATTTACCAGTGAACTGTGTGTAACATCCCATAAGACTTCAGTGTTTAAAGAGAAAGTTGGCAGAATGTTTATTCAGTGGCAATGTTTGTCTTTTCACTAATTCAGTGAAGAAGAAATTTTGCATGACATAAGAAAACTAAAACAGTTACAGTTGTTTCGTCATTCTTGTTGGTGCCTGCCTTCCCCCCCTCCACCTTGTGGTATCATTTCCATTTGATTTTGGTTAATGGATGAAAAAGGGGAATCTTTCCTGTCTTCCCACAACTATTTTCTTTTTGTTTGTCTCCTGCTGTTTTCCTATTTTCTTGATATCATTGGAGTACCTGGTCCAGCTTATTTTGGATTATCCCATGGGTGTCTTTGCTTTAAATTTTAATTGAATTGTTGATCTAAGTACAGTGAAACTGGGGGTTTGCAGTCCTTGAATCTGTTTTTTTTAATTCTATACATGTTTTTATTAGCCACACCTAAACTTCCATACGAACATTGTCATATTTTCTGTTTTTGCTGTCGACTCAATTTGTAGATTATACAATGAAATTGAGCATAAACTGACCTGTTGCTGTTATTTTGAGTACTTTCACTTGGAAATTAGTATAAGAACATTGATTTTCAGTTTTTTCATACCCCTGTTGTCTTCTTATTTCTGTGGCTTCAACATTGCACCAGGAGAACAGAGCCACATTTTGTACAGACACTAAACCTGTGTAACGACAGATGACTTTTGATGTGAGTTGTAAGTGACTGCCTGTTTCACAGGCTTCTGAAATTGCTGCATTAATGTTGCTTTTTGAACCTTAATGTTGTTTTTTGGATCTGCTGCTAATGGAACTGGCACGGTTTTATTTTATTTTTTGATCGTGATTTGTTACGACTGACCACAACTTCCATCCTCTTATGATGTCACTGCATTACATGTTACTTCACGAATCTAGTGTGAATTAAACTACCAGTTTTATTTTATTTTCTGGTTATGATTTGTTATGAGTGACCGTACGTTCCATTGCTGTTATTAAGCCGCTGTATTGTGTTCACCCATTGTGGCAGATTCTCTGGTCAAAGAGGGAGTCTGAAACGGTTGCCATTTGAAGAACTGGAGAGCTTGTTTGCCACATGGTTTGAACAAGCTAGATCGAGCAGTACAGTAATGTGTTTGTGTTAATGATGTAATGCGTGAGCTGCGTACCGTAGAACAGATGGCTGGTGAATAGTTTATGTCGGACGTGTCCGATGAGGAAGAGGAGTAGAGGAAGTTGATGGTGGAACAAGTGAACCTTCAAGCAAAATTGTGTCAGCTCTGGAGGGCCTGGACACTGTGAGGAGATACGTTATAATGTTTGATGCTCTTAGTAGTTGAGAATGGGTTGTACAAAATTCAGCCGAAAGCAAAGGAGGAAGAGCTTATTTTAATGGATGTGTGGAAAAAGTGAACCAGGTTCCAATAACCGTTGCTTGGATTTTGTTTTCTTTATGCTTCTGTTTGAACATGCCATTTTTTTTGTGTTAAATTCTAATATTGGTTCAAAAAGATATATATATTTCATAATTTGTATGAGATTAATAATCACAAAAAACCATTAACACAGCTGTATATTATGTGGTAAATATAAAACCATATACTGGTATACTTTACACTGAAGTATGTATGGTTTTTTATCTTATTTTCTTACCCATGTAAATTGCTTTATACTTGGCTTGATATGGTCTAGACTGGAACATACAGGTTCATACTACATAATAACTGCATAGTTGTGTTACTACTACTTTTTATGATTATGTGTTACTGGATTTCTTCAGTTAAGTTGTATCACATTGTTTTTAGGTGTCTTGGTTCCTGGATACTTCTTTTGTAATGTGATATAACTGGGAACTTTCTTGTACACTTTTATTCTCTCAATTTATAAGGAATTCTTGAACCCTGTCTTTTGTTACCACACTAGAAAAGAAGGATCTTTTGTGTTTTGTCTGTTCCTGTGGTAGTGGGATTAAGTACAATTGTTATTTTGTTCATTGGTAGGTGATAAAAGAGTGTGATTTTTTATCAGGTACATACATGTTCAAACTTGGGATGGAGAATGGATTCAAGAGCTATGTGAACCAGTACAGTACAAATATTGCAGCACTTAACAAATTACAACGCAATGAAGAAAGGGACAAGAAACGACATCTGTCACACAAATTTTCTCTTACTCAAGCATCTGAGTTTAAATGGATAGGATCTTTATATGGTAAGTGGCTTTTCATACCTCTTTTTATTAGATCACTAGAGCACAGAAAACCCTTGCTGTTCGTGGGGTTTATGCTCCTGAAAAATTTTATGAAAGGTATAACTGTGATGTGTGAAATTGAGGCGTCAAGGAAAAAATGGGGTTAAGGGAACCAAAGACACGTAAATGATGATGGGCAAAGGGAGTTATTAGCAAAGATGCAGACATTTTTGTTGTGGTTTATTGGAATGATATTGATTTTTGTAGCTGACAGTTGTCAGTGTGATCGGACAACTTGCATGGCTGAGGCGGAGATGGAAGATTTATTTGAGAAGAGGGTGATTTTTGACCCTGCGTTCTTCTGTATGTCCTCATATAATAACTCGTTATGTGGTGCAGTGACGACCATCATCTCATGCCTAAATTTTAGGCATGTATTCATGAACTTGTTGACATCAAATAAATGTTCAAGTCCACGAATTGGAAGTCTTTCTGTGGAATGCTGGTGGTCAGATGAGACCACAACAGCATCAGAATCTTCATATTGTGGTTCCCTGAACACTGTCAGCTGTGCAAGGTGCTCAGTTAATTTAGCTGCATGAAAGTTAAGAACTTTCTGGATATCACCCTCCTCTGAATGTGGTAAAATTAAAGATCATGGTTTAAAATACTATGATTTTTATCATTGTTGTTTTGGTTTTGATTGGTTCTGTCACTTCAATAATTGTATCATCTTTTAATTTTTATCCTATGTGATATGCCCCTGAAGATGGCCACATGAGTGGCCGAAACATGTTAGGGGGTTGTATATAAAAACTATTTCACTAGTGTGCAATTTGTTTGTATTACTGTTAGAGTATGTGTATTCAATTAATGCATGGTTTAGGGATCAAGTAAAGTTGATCAGTAGTTTCTTGGTATGGCGTCAGTCGTGAGGGTCCACTGTTGCAAGCCCAGGCAGCGTTGCTTCTGTGCCTAAGTTGAATAGGCAATGAAAACTGTGGCTGAACATGTGTGAGTACATGAATGGCTTGGCAGCCTGCTGAATGAAATGCAGTCAAGCGTCACCCACCCCGTACATAAAACTGTGATAAAGGTATAGGCATCATACAGCACATGAGTCAGGGTTAGAATGCAAGTTCAGGAGGAAACGTTGTACTTGATGTGTAAAAGTTTCGGTTTGAATAAACTACTCAATAAGTGCACATGAGGTAAGAAGAACTTCTGAATTAATGTAATAAGAATAAAATAAAGTGTGGAAGAGCGGGCACCACAGTGACCCGTGCGCTTTGCCTGTTATCGATCTTCCGTGCAACCCTTCAGCTCATTCATTCAGCAGCCCTTTACCTTGAACAAAGTGCCATATTTTGCTGACAACAGAGATGTCGTCACAGTCACTTGGTTTCATAAAATGATTACCCGGTTGCCTAAATCTTAGTGCAGTCAAAGACTCACAGTCACAAAGAACATGTGAGGCTGTTTCAGATGTCTGCTTGCATATGTCGCACTTGGGACTGTTTACTAGCCTCAGGTTAAATAGGTGCCCTTTTAACCCGTCTGTTGCCGACCCCCCCGTTGTAACACTCTTGACCGAGTGGGGTAACTGATTTACCCCACACGCTTTTTATTGGGATTTTATGAGTTACACAAGGAAAATAACGATAAAATTCAAATGTGAATGGGTTTTAGTTTATGGAATGAATGTCAAATCCTTTGTACATAATATAATTGAATAAATTGAAATTACAAAATGGTTAAATTTTTAAAATTTACAAAATTTCTGAATCGTACAAAAATAAATTTTAATGTCCTCCTTTTTCATCGCAATCAAAACACTTCACCATAGTTTCCTTACTGCGATGGTCATTGCACACAGGTTTTTTGCAACTGCAGCACATCACTCTCGTTTTTCCCTCCCTTTTCCTACTACAAAAACTGCACCTCATCCCCGTAGGCAGTGTTGACGACAGGCCGCTTTGTGTCGGTGCATCTTCTGTGTTGACAGAGTCATCTGGTTCCAATAAAGCCCCTGCAGAAAGCCTGATGCTGTTCAGAATGTTTCTGTGAAGGTTTTGAGCCGAACGTGTCTTCATGTTGGGGAGAGCAAGATGTTTTGCGAGTTGAATTAGGAAAAGTTTTCTCCTGCTCAAATTTTCAATATTCCACTGGGGATATTTCTCCGTCCAAATTACATAGCTATTGAGTGCACCAATGTCAGTTAGCTCCATAAATATTCTGTGAGGCCACCGATTTGTTTGCCTCACACAAGAATATTCTCTTGTCTCTTGTCTTGTTACACGCATTGCCGAGTGGGGTAACTGAGTTACCCCACCGGCCAAACTTAGTGTTTAATCGACTCAAAATTGATTCTCCTGCACTGCAGCTTTGTTTTTCTACCATAGTGAGTGCTAATGAGCAAATACAAAAAGTCTTGTGCTAATATGGACGTGCATTGTTACCAAACTCGGGAAATTTGGACCACTGGGGTAACTGACTTACCCCACTCGGCAACAGACGGGTTAAATGACGCTGTCTAATAACGTGAGAAATATTATATGACTATACAGAATCAGTGTTTGGGCAAAGAGGCATTGAACTGAGTAAAAGTGCAAATCGTCATTGGCCATTGTATTATTTTAGAAGTGGAAGGCATGATGCAGTGTTTCACAAATAAAATGACAGCGAAGTTGTACTCTCAGACTTTCTTAATGTTAAGTTTCAGGACCAAAAAATTAGGCTTTGCAGTATGTGATTTTGAATTACCCATTTTTATTTCGGTATAACTTACCTGTTACATGTTGGTTGAAGTCCTGGTGTTGTGCTGCAAGCTTCAGTTTTTTTTTCGCTTACTGAGTAATTTGAAGTGTCTCATGTGTTTAATACACATTGGCACACAAACCGACAAACAACAATGTAAGTTTGTTGAACATTGAATTTTAGCACAAATGGCTTAAAATAAGACTCATTTCACTTTGTTTGGGTGCCCAATGTTAATAAAGATTGAATGTCTGTGTGAATTGTCCAAAAATAATGTAATCTAGTAGAATTCTGACACTCTGGCACCAGTGGCACTGAGGTGGTGCCAGACTGTCAGCAACATCTTTAACCCTTTGGCGTGTAACCTTGGGTATACCTCTTGTGAAGTGTGATGCTCCTAGTGGCAAATGATGCGTATAGGCTACCGTCTATCTTGGCCTTTATTATGTGGCCCACACTTAAATTTTTGTTCTCCTGCACATCACATGACACATTTAATTGCAGTGCCAAAGTGTTCAAACCACTATTTTCCATGTCTTCTTCAGTGTTATGTACTGTTTTCACACCCCTACTACAGCAGCCACCTTCATTATCTTTGATGCTGTTATTACAGTCTGATGCACATGATTGTCTGAGATGCAAGTTAAGTCGAGAAAATGCTTATACTTCTGGTCATAAGAATGGAAAGTAGCAGATTGGCATCACATGAGTTGGTGATGAGCTGCTCGAGTTCTGCTTACTGTCATTCATTTCTCATCTGTGGTTTGGCTGATGCTGCCTTGATGTTTTTTATTCAGCCAAAACTCATTTGCTGACACCAGTTTTTATGCTGGACTGTTGTGAGTGACAGTGATTATCAGACTCCAGACTGTAGGAGGGCTGCTGTATTTTGAATTATTCAGCTTTTGATAATCTGAGTACTAGAATATAGCTTCAAATTAAAAATTGGTGATGTTTAACTGCATAATAAAGTGCACAAAAGCCTATATTTAGAGCGAGGGAATGTCGTGTTTTGAATTACAAGCTTCTGTTATTTAACCAGTTTCAAATTAGTGAGGTTTTACGGTCCTGTGACCTGTTATGTTGGGTTATTTTGTTTCCCCATTGTGCGTCAGAAATGTTAGCACAGATAAATATTTAATGTAGAAGATCTGTTAACAGGTACTCGAGCTCTGCTGGTTAGTACGTTGCGTCAGAGCATTCTGCAACTGGAAAGCAGCATTCAGTCTTCTTTTATGCATCCCAACTGGCCACTGCTGAGAAAGCCGTGGATTACTGCTGTTAGTGCCTGCATAAACCCACGTGATTTTGCACGTGCGCTGATTGTCCTTCAGGCTTGCATCAAGCCTGTGGTGTTTGCGCCTGTCTGGCATGAAGCGTTGGGTCATGTCAGGATGCAGCGACTGACGGCGGCTGAACGGGAGGAGAGGAAGAGACTGGATAAGAAGGATAAGAAAGATAAAGAGGAGGAAGAAGAGAGAAATAGATTAACATACAACTTTGTCAAGTACACACTTGGCCTTAAGCACATGGTATATTATTTTTATCATTATTCCTTGTGTGTTCTGCCGTGTCTCATAAATGTACACACACACAAGTCAGGTCACATTTTGTAGTGTTGTGATACAACCAACATTGCAGGTTATTTTTTTTAACAGTGATTTCTCAACAGTGTCACCTCTCATTGTGGTGTGAGGCAAAAAATTCAGTTGTCAGGCATGAAACTGGTGTCCTATTTTGTTTCAAGTTTCACATTCTTTTACTTTGTAGAATTTTGTGGGAGACAAACAATATATTTATGTGTGCTGATCCTAGTGGCTGTGTGGTCTAAGGCGTTGGGTCTGCGGCCGCTTGCTTGCTGGGATCGTGGGTTTGAATCCTGCCAGGAGCATGGCTGTCTGTCTGTTGTGAGTGTTGTGTTGTCAGGTAGAGGTCTCTGTGATGGGCTGATCACTCATTCAGAGGAGTCCTGATGGCTGTGTATGTGTGTGTGTGTGCGCGCGCCAAATTGTGTGTGATGTAGAAACCTCTACCATGAGGTGTCCTAGGCCCGAGTTGGGCTCTTGCACCCCAGGGAAGAAAGTATTTATGTATACATACGTGACCAGAATGTTGTTGATTTGTTTGATTTTTTTGAACATTGTCAACAAAAAGATGCAAAAACATGCCTGTTACCACTGCCATGTATTTTGGTCTGTATATAAGAATTTGAAAACCACAGAACAGGTATTTATAAAATTTGATTTTGGGAAGTTTTAATAAGATGTGACGATACACGTTAGTTGTGGTTAGAATGTATAGCTTGCTCTATATTTATAGAAACAAAAATGTTTTGTGCAGGAGTCACAGGGATAAATAAAGTGTACATTTTTTGGTACACTTCACACATCTTTCAGTTTTAAGGGCAATTAAAAAGAGATAAATGCACTAGAATTTTTATGCTATGCATGTGTGTCCAGCTCTGTGAAGTGCGCAGTTTGGTTTGCTCACTATTGTTATGATGCCAGTTGTTAAACTTGTATCCTCTTTTCCAGTTGGAGGTGCTTTTTATTTTTGTAGACTCTAATCTGCTGAACTGTATGTTGGATTTTTTGAACCATTTTTGCACTTTTTGAAGTTGTATTTGAAGTATACATATACGTACATAATGTATATATGTTTTGATTTTAAAGGAGCCTAGACACTTTATTGCTTCAGGTAATTTTGTGTCTTGTTTGAATGATTTTGGCTATGTTGAGTTTTCCTGTCCTTAAGCATTTAGTGCCAACCGTGGTGCACTATGTCGTCTTGAATGCATGCATTTAAGGGTACTGTAAACTGAAAACCCTCAATCTTGGGCAGTGGAGGGAATTTAATCCTCAGGGTTATTGAAGGTTTTAATGTGAGATGCTTGTAGTCAGTCTGAGTTATGAATTACTGGTCATTTAATTCGTCTTTATTTGAAGGTGTGGAAACAAAAGGGTGAAGAATATCGTGTACATGGGCAATGGGGTTGGCTTTGGTTGTCCACATCACGTAAATTCAAGATTCAAGATTGCCATAAGATGGGGCTGCGGGCAGGCCCACAAAAAATAATGGTCCAAGTGAAAGGTAATGAACACAGTATCATATTAACTCTTGCTATGGGTGTTTCTGAATATGCTGCTGTGGAAGGTTTTCTGTGTGCAGAAGTATTTATGTTTTGATATCCTGACAGAACACATGTCTTCTGAGGCCACAGGAGGAATTCCTATGGATTCCCCACCTTCCAAATGTCCCTTACCCTTCTGGACATCTGTTTGTATGTATGCCCATATTCCCATCCTGACTAACCATTCTTTTCTAATGAATGGTTAGCATGGTGGCAACTTCATGCAAGCCAAAGGGCTCTGGAAGGGGACACAAGTGTAGCCAGAGAGGGGGATCTTCAAGCATTTGTATACGTACCTTCCATGTTGCTGCTTTATGTGATTTTTGTGTGGTATGAAGTGAAATGTAAGAATTATTATCAATGGTGAAATCTGAGGGACGAGAAAGAGTGGGGACAGCCGATTGCATTAGTATTTATGGCATTCAGGTGATCATATAGCGAAAAAATGTAATCCTAATATTAAATTTTAAGAGAACCTTGGATCTGAAATTATTATTTGGCATTGCCAAGATATGGCAGTGATCCTAAATGAAAGAGTTGGTGTACATTTTTGTGTGTGTAAGGTACATTATATCTTGTTGAATATTGGATATCAAGAAAGAAAACATAAATACCCACTTGCTGTTTTGTTTGACAGTTCTGCAAGCCATACATTGTACTAGTTTTCACTGTTTTTTCAAGTCGTGAAAACATTTTATTTATGTGGGATTTCCTGCAACATCATATTCGTTGGTGTAATGTTTGTTCCTGACAGTGGTACACATTACTATAATGCTGTTCTGGAGAGTGACCTCGTCTGCTTCTGTAGATATGTACAGTGGTTCACTCTTAAGCAGATATAAAGGGATTGAAGAATGTTAACATGTGAAGCAGGAAAATGTCTTAAAAGGGATGCCTTTAAAACATGGGCCTATTTCATTGAGGCAGAGTACTTGGTGCTGTCTTGAAATTTATGGAAACCGTCTGTTTCCTTTCAAACATGTATTAATAATTGTGCTGAATTATGAATGCCTTGTTTTGAAAACCTGAGTTGTTTACTGATAGAAACTTAACTGATTTATAAATGTACCATGAATTTTCACAAAACAGTTTTGTTTAGATTCACCCTCATAATGTCACAAAGTACACAAGACTGATCAATTTCTATGTAGAGTGATTAATCTTCCATTAAATGAACTTCATACAATATGGACATCACCATACCATTGAAATACTATGAACGGTGTCTGAAAAAGAAACGTTAAGGGTGGGTTGCGTAATGTTTTCTTTACAGATGGATGGCATTTGTAGTTTTGCTCCTCAGTGACATTACTTCCTATTGACTCTGGAACATCAGAGATGTTGAGCGAGTGTCTGTTTCTAAGCATGCAGAAAATGTTGGCATGTGTTCACAGATGATGTGTGCCTCTTCTTTGTTGGCAGTAACTTTCGGGCACAGTCCTGAGTTTCATTTCAAGCTCCAGGGAGATGATTGTTATCATTGTGTGATACTGTTACATTCAACTGAGCCCTTACGTTGGCCCATATCACAGCGCTTATTACCCCATCATGCCACATTGCACAACTTTGTCACTAAGCAGCACATTGTAGTATTCAAACATCATTGTTAACATAGTCCTAACTTTTAAATGGACATGTTTCTTCTGGCAGTGCTTGGCGTATGTAAAAATGAACTGAAAAAAAAGAAACGGATTGTTGATGGTAACATAGACCAGAAATGGCATGCTTTAAACTCCCACTGAGTGTAATATGTTCACTAATGTTAACATTCAGCAATTTATTGTGTACATTCACATTAGAAGAATGTACACACTTAACTGAATATGCATTTTAAGGAGAAAATGTTATTAGTTTGGAACATTTTAAATGTGATAAAAATATTGTCCCTGTGGGATTATTTTTGGGACCAAATCATTTTAGTACGTTGGGTGGCAAACCATTTAAAATGGAATGGTTTTAACTGAGAACTATTGTACCATTGTTTTGGAGGAACCTGCTACTTCCATCTTCAGGGTATCATAGAGAAATTGCATTCCTTTGAAACATTCATGCGGTCTACCTGAGTGCATGGTCACATCCTAGAAGACCCTAGTCACATATACTTTTCTGTCATTTTTACACAACATAGCTCGTGAAATATAACATGTCTGGTTTTAATTTATTTCCAGATGGTAAAGAAATGAAGATTTTGGCAGTTGATCCCAACACGTACAGGTTTCTAATTAAGAAATGTGCTGAAGATGAAGCGAGTGCAGAACAGAAAGTAAAGTTAGAAGTGAATAACATTGCAGTGAAAAATGATCCTTTTACTGAGGATGATAGCAAAGATAAAGTTAAGGATGTAGTCCTTGAAGGCTTGGAGAAAGCAGAAATAAAGGAATTGGAAGAAGGAGAAGAGGGGGAGGAAAAGGAAAAAAATAAGGCAGGAGCAGAACCTGACAGAACTGTGTCACCCGTAGATGCGGGGAAAGCAAAGATAAAACAAGAAGCCACTTCAAAAGGAGACAGAGAAAGTGAGTGCATAATTTGTGCTTTTTAGTGTGAACATCCTCAATTTACTGATTTTAATGGCTTACACAAGATATTAATCCTGTCTCAGTCCCGTTATATGGTTTCCAACATTGTAACTTTCCTGTAGAGTTTCATCATCTGAATCCTGCCACCAGGACTTAACAAATTTACCAGTAAATTGTTCAGGTGTGGGGTGTTACATCTTTGCTGTTTGTGTTATTAGCGTCTGTTATAGGAGGTCCTGTGTAGGATCAATGGATGGCAGGAGGTGTATATTTTCTCATATGTTTTTGTCTTTTGCATAAAGTTCAGCTGTTATGATTGAAATTTGAAATATTCAGGCTGAATCTAGTAGAAGCTACACTTTAACATATTTATACTCTACAGCATTTTTTTCAGGCTCTCTGAAACATTTGAAAGTGTTTCCTCCAATTTCCAAGTTTGAGGAGATTGATATAACAAAGGCCTTGACATCCCGTGGGAGATTACATTATCCAAAGATAGCAAAGAAATCTCGTTTGGATGAATTTCTGGCCCGGAGGACACATCTGAAGCTTTTAGAAGAAAGGAGATTTTCCCAGAATGTATGTAGTTTTAATATGGTGTTACATGAAATACAAGGTGTACCTGAAATGTTTTAGGACTTTGTTATTTAAAAGTGCCATCTACCGGGCAGTGTTGGGACTATCTAGTATCAACCTTTGAGTGACATGTGGGCAAGTTTCATCAGTTGTAATTTAGCCGTTGTTGAACTGTGACATTTTGTGTAAATATTTTGTGTGTTGTAACTGTAATCATTGATGGACAAAGAGTAGTAAGTTTTGCACAAAAGCTGGTAAGAGTGTCTCAGAAACACTACAAATGATTAGTAATGAGCATGGCAGTAGTGCACTCAGTTGTGCCAATATTTACCAATGGTATGCTTGTTTTTGTGAAAGTAGGACATGAAAGACAATGACAGTAGTGGCCACCCTTTTACTGCAGGCACAGATAAAAAAAAAATGGGAGCTGTTTGTTGCTTACTCATTGACTTGTGTTGCATCTTCTTCCAAATTATTGCAGAACATTTAAACACTGGCAGGGATACTTTACATGTTGTAGTGGAGCAAAATGTGGGGAAGAGAAAGGTGTGTGCAAGATTTGTTCCTCGTGTATCAGTTATGGAGCAGAATCAGGAACAGTTTGTCGTGTTAGGACCTTTATCAATGGCGGAGGATAAAAATAAAAAAAAACTGGTACAGGTGACGAATCATGTTGTTTTGCATGTGATGCTGAAACAAAGTTGACAGAGTGCCCAGTTGGTTGTAAAAAATCACTGTAACTGAAAAAGTTGCAGATCCAAAGAATCTCCTCTTCTTTTCCCATGCAGACTGTATTGTCTACCGAGAATTCCTTCCAGAGGGCCAAACTCTTGTTGCAGCATATTAGAGACACCATGCATTGTTGCTTAGAAAGAATAATTGAGTGAAGCCAGCCCTGTACCATTTGAAAGACTGTTTTTTTGTTGTACTGTGACTGTGAAGCAGTTTTTGTCTGACATGAAGGTTGCAGTGTTTCATTACGCGCCTTACTTGCCTGACTTTGTCTCTGCTGCCTATTTTCTTTTCCCCACAGTCAGATTTGCTCTGAAAGGTCAGCATATCCAGTCCATAATGGAAATTCAAGGTGCAGTTACAAGGAAACTGACCAGCATTCTGGAAGGAGCCTTCCTAGAAGGCATAAAGAATTGCATGAACATGTAAAAGTTTGTAAATCTAGCAGGAATGTTTGTTGAAGAAAAACAGTAATCTTTTTAATGTTGGATTTTTTTATTTTTTACAATTTTTATCCAAAAACTTTTCAGACACATTATATTTGTGTTAAAAATTGTAAAAAGTGTATGTGTTTGTGTTGCCCTGTATTAATCCACTGTTTGTATACTTTTAAGTCACTAGGAACTGAATTAGTTAGGCTTTGTTTTATTATTTATTAATTTTTACTTATTATTACCCTGTTTCGCCATTGTGTTTGTCAGATTAGAGCAGGGATGCGCAAATTGCAGGTGCCAGGTTGCCATGGCAATTAAATTTTGTACAGTGGCGCTTAATATTTTTGGGTTCCCAGTATGGAACATGCTTCTTGTCACCATTCTGGCACCTAGAATTTTGAAGTGGCTTCTAGATTCATGGAGGATTTCTACACTCTTTGGTTTAGAGATCGAATTAGTAAGCTCAAACTGGCATCATGTGAGTCGGGGGTGAGTTGAAAAAGCCAGATTAACCCTTTAAAGATGAAGCGTATCTGTTTTATATAAGGACTCAGTGCGTACCTCGCTCTAAACACTCTCCACTTCGGTTATAAAAACCAGTCTCTTAATGTTTTATAAGGCAAAAGTTGCTGTTTGTTCTGAGATCCGTACAAAACACATAAACGCAATGTGGGCACCACGTAGAATTTTTTAACCCTTTAAAGACGAAGCGTATCTGTTTTATATAAGGACTCAGTGCGTACCGCGCTGTAAACACTCTCCACTTCGGTTATAAAAACCAGTCTCTTAATGTTTTATAAGGCAAAAGTCGCTGTTTGTTCTGAGATCCACATAAAACACATAAACGCAATGTGGGCACCACGCAGAATTTTTTAATGTTAAACCTGGTCTATGTAAAGTTACCGCTAGGCTTTAAAAGGTTAATTAACGTAATATATTTTATAGTGTGTGATGTCTTTGTGATTGAAGTGGTAAAAGCTGGGATCATTATTCTGTGTATAATGTTTGTTAATTAGGTAGACAAGCTCATAAACAAAAGCTCGTCTGAGAGTGAAAATGGGAAAAGTACCCCTGATGGTGATGGTGAAGTTGATGTGGAGAATGAAGAGAGTGACGACGCGGAGAGTGAGGGAGTGTCCTCTGCCGAGCAGTTACTTCCATCATTATTTCTGGGGAATCTGTATGTTGCCAACAATGGTACTAGTGCTGTGGGAGGGCCAAATAAAGACATTCTCAATTCCATTACTCGACGAGTCACAGCTTTACGTCAGCAGTATGCCAAACTCACGCGTCTAGGTCGTGGCCTGTCATGTTATTGTCAGCAGTGTAATGTGAATGCTGGCAAGAGTCCTGGGTCTGCTGCAAGCCCTGCATCATCATGTTATTCCCCACTCTGTCTCCAGAAGGCACGTGTACGTCGAGAACTTCTTATACTCCTCAGGAAAGTGAACAGTCATTCAAGCGGTAACAACATTCTAACAGCGGCCATTCCTTCTGTGAAGACAGTTGCAACAATGCCAACCTCTCATAAAGTACAAAACAAGGATGCTTCAAATACTGCAACTGAAGGTATGTTATCAGGAGTCTGTGGACTTACTTCACAGTAATTATATTTTCCCATTTTGATTGGCACAGTTCCAAAGAGCAACCCCTTTTTTTCAGGTTTAAAGAAAAGTATATAATTCTAGTATATAAATGTGCTGAATTTCATTCTGGAATTGAAAATTTTTTACCACCCACAATTTTCATAGGAAGGAATGAGACTAGACGTGCAAGTTGTAATATAGTTGACTGGATGTAACAGATTTTTGACTGATTGGTTCAGAACTTGACACTTGCCTGATCAATGGTTGAGTGACAGCTGATGATATATTAATCAGAAGCTGCATGTTGGCTACTCTTCAGGCTGAATCTTTGTTCAATATTACACATTTTTAGGCATTCTTTATGAAGTGAAACACCGCGTGTGAAGACATTGTCTGTATTTCTCGTGTGACGTAGTGTCAGTGGCTGAATTGTTAGATTTTCATGAAGTTTGGTATAGAAGCTCTTACAACATGTCAAAGAAGTATGAGTTCCATGAAAATTGGCTTAGTGGTAGTCATACTTTACTTGAGGACATAAATGTGTTTCTGCCCATACTTTCCATGTTGGACTGATTTTGGTGAAGGTCCATGTAGATCTGTACGTAATCCTGCTTGGCACTTGCCTTGTTTTGTGACAGTTGGTACAGTGAAAGCTATACTTTGCTTACAGACATACATGAAATTTTGCCCTTATTTTCTACATATTTTGTCCAATTTGGATCAAATTTGGTGCAGATGGTTTCAAAGAAAGTCATGCACGGATTATGACTGTGGTAAAAATTAGCACACTGAAAGCTGTGCTTTGGTTAGGGGCATATGTCTCTGTACTGTCCACATTTATCGTCCAGTTTGGTGAGGCATAGTGGGTTTAATGAAAATTGGCGCAGGGAAGGCCATACTTTTCTTATGGACTGAATGAGATCACATTATGCTTGGACCATACAAATATGTGACAGTTTGAACATAAGCAGTGCTGTGGTGGAATCTGTGTACTACATCATGGAGTGTATAGGACGTATGCCAAGTTATGGCACTCCAATGTGCGAGCAGGCTGTCGTACAAGAGTTGTGGGAGTCACAGGGCGGTCAGAAGAGGGGAAGAGAATGTTAGTGCAGCATGTCGTCTCTCTTTCTAAAAACATATGTTTGTGTTCTTATGTTCTCGTATCGTTTCTTCAGTTGGAGTCTGATGATAACGGAAGTGTTCCACAATCATCTGCATGGTTTCCTATTTTAGACAGGGCCACAGTGCAGTGCCAATATTCTAAGAAGGGCAGTGTTTTTGTTCAGCTAACAGCTGGCAGCACGGAACCATCGCCTCTTGGTCCCTGCTTGTAACCAACTAACCCGATACCTCTCTAGTACTGCGTACGGATCATATCAAATGGGGAAGCTAATCTCGGTCGTTGGCACAGTGCCATCAGTTCACAGCTGAGCCATACCACTGAAATCATGCTGTATTTTTCAAAGAAATCAGATTTGTTATGTTCAAAAGGAAGTGGTGGGTGACAGAACACTTAGTAATCTGTGCTTTCAGCATACATAAATCACTGCGTTGTACACTAAAGGGAAAATCAGCTTTGTACAGTATTATTTATGTAGTGTCCTGTCTCAGTCTTTTTAGAATATGTGGGTAGTTGCCATTAGAAAGGTACAAATTGAATCACCAGCTTGGTTGTATGAGGTGTGGATATGAATGTTGTATGTCAAAGCTACCGTGATGAATTAATCTCAAGACAGTAGCTTAAGTGCTTTGCACTTTATCACTTTGCTGTGGCATGTCTGACATTCAGAAAAGAATATTCCATATATGGAAGCATGGTGTCTAGAAGGCCACTCCGGTGCGTTACTGACTAAATTAACACTCTCTGTACTGACTTTTGGCTATTATTGAACAGGGGAGCGTTAAAGGAAGTACATATATGTCTGTAGCCAAACCTAATTTAACATCCCAGGATGTGTTTGTATGTCTGTAATAGAACAGGCTTATCTGAGAGTGAGCACATAACAGTGCACAACCTTGTGTTCCTCCTGGTGTGATAGGTATGTTCTGAGGTGAGGAAATGGGAAAACTTCACCGTAAAATTTATCAAAGAGACATTATTCTGTGCAGATGAACTGTTTAAATGTCTTAAACATTGGTAGTTATCACTGGCATTAGCATTTTTACTTTTAAGATAAGCTTATTAAAATTAGTCTAACACTGTTTTTTCTTAGATACCTGTCCCTTTGTACACCTTGCAAAACAGGCAGTATATGCGACCACGAAGGAAACATGTAAAGCGTAAAAGTGTTTAGAATCTTACAGAACATGCTGTAGTGAATGAATAGGGTAAAAGCTTATTTATTTAGTATTTGTTAATTTGATATACCCTATAATTCAAAGTTCAAGCATTCGGCCTAAAACAGACAGGTTTGTGTACTTTTTAATGCAGGTAATTTAAAATACCATTAACATATAATTTCAAGCTGTGTTGCAGCCCCTTAATTAATGAAAGTTGAAAAATTTGAAATAGAGTGAAACTCTAGTAGTATGGTACCTGATGATCTGGCACTCCTGATGGTCTGGCACAAAAATTGGTGAGTGCTAGCAAGTGAACTTCGGGAAAAGGAATCACTGCTGGATCAGCTGATGCAGGCGATAACTGGGCGGAACTGAATTGGCTTATCACCATTGTGTATTATCTCAGTCTGGCATTTTTTGTGCATTATGATCGGAACTGTTGCATTCTTGTGGCTTGTTTTTGACTTGTAATAATGTGTTAAAGGCAAGTGAAGGTGCTAGTGATGGTACAGGTGTATGAAAAAAAAGCATGTAAGAATGACTGACTGATGCTGCCAGGGTGCTTTTTTTTTTTAAGTTCACCGACTGGCTATCAACAGCTGGACTGTTGATAGTGCCAGGTCAGCAGATTACAAACTATTGGAGCTTTACTGTATTTCAGATTATTCAAGTTTTAGAGAGCTGTGATGTAGCTTTGAATTGACCCTTGGGTTAGTGACTGGGTACAAAATATACCCAGGCGTGGTCTTCTCTTCAACAATTCTCGGTAGTATAGATTATCACTCTTACTAATTTTTCTGTTTGTTCTTTGAGGTTCCCTTGGCACAAAATTTTCATCGTGCAATGAGTATATTGTTTTTTTCAGTACGCTATATTTTTCAAATCTGACTGGACCATTTTGTACCCACGTTCTATTTGTCCAGCAGCCAAGGACAGAGATACAGACTGCAAATGTAGCCAGTGCTCAGAGTGTGTGTGTGCAAGGACCACGTATAAAGCCAATTGAAATAACATGTAACAGTTGCAAGGAACAATCATAAAACAGGTGGAGCATGCCTTATCCGAAGTACTTGGGACCGGAAGTGTCTCGGATTTTGGATTTTTTTTGGATTTGGAATACTTGCATATTATAATGAGATAGCTTGGGGATGAGAACAAAATTGAAATGAGAAGTTGATTTATGTTTCGTGTACAGCTTATGAGTGTGTAGGTTTTATTTAGGGTGTAAGAACAAACTGAGCGTTGAATGTGGTTACAGCCTCAAACTGAGCATTGAATTTATTAACAAGCTTCTACATCTGTACAGCATTATGTTCACGTTATGAGATGTCACTGCACAAAAAGTTTCGGACTTTGGAGGTTTTCGGATTTTGGAATTTTGGATAAGGAATATTCAACCTTTAAAGACAATTGTCATTCACATTTCTGTTCTAAACTATGTTTTCTTGGTCTCAAAACTTTTAGGCATTTCATTTTGTATAGTTGTGTGGGAAATGAAAAATTTGAATCAGAGCAATTTTTTGTTTTGAGTGTAAAAAAAGCAAACTTAAAAAACATTTTGAGAAAATAATTAAAAAATATGGGTGCAAAATGTACCGAGTATAGTAAAAGTTGGAAATTTTATTGCTCTGTAATGCAAGGATTAGAAGTTAACTTTATTGTGACTGCATTAAAATATATACAAAATAGTATGTTTGAAGGTGAAGAATGTCACATGCTTCAAATTGTATTGCATTTTGTATTAACTGATTGGAGATTGATGCTGTTTACTGCAGTTGTGTGATTCAGCATCAAATGTGACTACACATAAATCCTAAATTTGACTGACTGTTAATGAGATACACATAGAACCTGATACAGCAGAATGTCACTGAAGGTTTCTCAGTTCAAGATTTTATCTCATGTTTTGGGCTGTTCTGTGTGGTCTCAGCCAAAAACACACAGAAGTGCATAATTTTTCTTGTTCTTAGGTTTCTCAATTTTGGGTTTTTCGTGTATTATAAAGCATGACAGTTTGGTTCCTACATCCTTTGTGAGCTTCAGTTTGAGTTTGTGTTTACAGCTTTACAGTTTGGGTTGTGTAAATAATGCCATGATTATGCGCGGTGGATGTGAAACCATGTCAGAATCCATTGCAAACTTATCGCAGCAGTGTACTATCGATTCCAAAGTGTTAGTGTGCATGTTCAAAAAAAGTTCATTGCAGGAATCATTTACATATAAACATGTTTCTCACAGGACTCTGTTTTTGGTTGATAATGAATCATTGGTGTAGGGTACCTTACGATTAACCCTTTAAAGACGAACCATATCTGTTTTATATATAAGGACCCAGTTCCTACCGCGCAGTAAATATTCTCCGTCTCGGTTATAAAAGCCTATTAGTTAATGTTGTATAGGGAAATAATCGCTGTTTGTTCTGAGATCCGTACTAAACACATAAATGCGATGCAAGCACCTCGTAGAATTTGTGAATGTTAAAGCTGGTGGTACGTAAAGTTACCGCTAGGCTTTAAAAGGTTAATCTCCATACACCGTGCAGCTACATGGAGCTTCATTTCACTGTCAGTGTTTCAGCTTGGTTTTCTTTATACACAATGTGTGTATGTGATTTGGTGTGCTCCTCGCTTACAGTGTGTTGAAAATTGTAAATTTATGTAAAAATATGAGCATGAAATGAATAGAAGAAAAACTTCATTAGGTTTAAGTTTAGAGTGAATGTAATGCTTTTGTAACCACATTAGTAGTTTGTTATTTTGCTTAAAATTTTTCTTGATTTCTGTTGCAAAAATCTTGTCTCCCAGATGAATCTTAAATGGGGTTTCTACTATATGCCTTTAAGTAAACTGGTTTTACTAGTCAGTGGATTAGCCGAAGTGGTTCAAGATATTGATGGAAGCTTCTATTTTTGTGAGGTTTGTTAGTATAGGTCTTCGGGTTTCCCATCCTGTTGTGCGTGTGTATAACCATCTCTAGTCTGTACTGAGAAGCAGTTGACAGAACCTGCAATTGATAACATCAGCTTGGAGCACATAACTGAATAACCTACACATGCATATTAATAAAATTGCCAATAGGGGAGAATAGTAAGAAAGAATACAACAAAAGCGTGCTGGAATTATGCAACTCCTACAGGGCGTTCCAGAAGCAAAAACACATAGGTGTGACCATCCAAGTGCGAAAGCTGGCACAAAAAACTACAAGACTGGCAACACTAGTTGTCCACTACTCAGACTTCTCCATTGAGAGTCAGTGAAATGTTGTGACCTCCAATTTATATAAACACTTGAATCCCTGTTCAAAATGTGAATCGAAAATACATAAAGCTTATTATTTCAATTGGAGATAATACACCACCATATATTTATAATTTTTATATATTTTAAGAAAATTTTATTGCAACATAATCTTATCTCAATGTAAGCAGGGGAGGCCTCTGCCTTTACATTTTTTCTAAAAAGTTGTATTTTACCTGATGGTGGACGCTTCATGAGCCTGAAACATGTATTAATGATGATAAAAGCTGGAAAATAAGGCGTTGCGTTGAACTTGTTGGTACAGACTAGAGATGGTTGTTGATATAGAGTTTCATGAAGGCACATTGTCAAAGATGTCACTGAGATGAGATTAGGGATGTATTTTTTACTTCTGTTTAGCCTTATTTGCCCTAGTATAAGACATGGAGTTTTTTTCCTAGTTGATTGTCACAAAAATTTGAGGTTGTTTTATAATCAGTTATAAAGTTCAGTACATTCTGTGTTGGCATTTTCCTGAAAATTGGGACTTGTGAAGGGTGGTCATCTTATATAGAGGTGCATACAGTGCAGTGTAAGAAAGGTAAAAGTCTCTCTTTGCATGCCATGGAGGCATTTAGGGGGAACAGAGGTATGGCTCCACATATTCTTAACCATGGCACTAAATAGAGGTGAGTGGTTAACTTCATGTGCAGGCCACTTTACTGCAGGGAGAGAACCATAGTACCCATTGAATAGGAGGCTAGATTGGCCCCAGAACCAGTCTGGATGTTCTGGAGAGGAGAAAATCTCTTGCTTCTACCAGGATTCAAATCCTGGACTGTCCAGCCTCTATTGTAGTCAGTATAGTTAGCTATACTGACTGCACTGCTCTGGCTCCGTACAGTACACTGTGCTTAAGAATAACTTGATTGTATTTAAGGAAAGGAAATTTGTTGTGATTGGTTTCTGCTTTGCTATTGTAACTGGTATATTTCTTAGTTGAATATTCCATTGTTTGGGGCTTCAGATTCTCCCAGCTGTCATTATTAAGGTATGGTCTGTTAGGATGTGACAACACGTAGTTTGACAGTGCCAACGTTTCAGAGCAACTTCCATCCTGCCTTTGAACATAATGACCGCAAACTACATGACATCACATCCCAGAAAACTGTATCTTAAAATTCCTTCATTTGTTCACTATATGCATTTTTTTGTGGTTGTTATAGTTACAACTAATTTGTGTGCAGGTGGAGTTGATGGTATGGAGGCCATTCGAAAAGACCTGGAGTCGGCGGTTGCAGTAGAGACTACATGTGAAGACGAGGCAAAGGTGGCTGTTCCTATCGCAGAAAAGGCATCTCACAAAGAAGAGTCTACAAATGATGCTGAAGATGCTGGCAGTGTTGATATAGAGGAGATAGTTAAGTCTGAAGCCATGGACTTGGATGGAGAAAAGACATCATTAAATGGTGCAAATAATGCACAGTGTACAGTAATGTCAAGTGAAATAAATACAGCTGTACCTGATGAGGTGCAAAGAACTGACGGTGACCTTAATACTGATGGTGCCATATCAGGTCCTGTAGCTTATAGTGAAGTGGAAATATCAGCCACAACACCACCTGTACTTGGTGAGGTGGAAGTCTCAGCTGCGACTTCCGACACATGTGCAGAAGTCGAAGTGTCCACATCCTTACAAGAAGATGTTTCCATAAAGTCGGAGGTGAAAGAGCAACGGATGCAGAATGCAGTTGAGAGCAGTACTGTGGCAAAGGTGGGTCATATTTTATAGTAAGTAAAATGATGGAGTGACCGTGAACACGCATGGGAATAATTGATATTATTTTTTAACATTGTTATGCGTCTAGCAGGTCACCTGCATGAAGCCTTTGGCCATCAATCTACACACTTGGTGTCACTGTAACACTGATGTGCTGAGTGTTATATCTTGGGCCTTATAACATTCTCTGACAGTTACTCATGTACTGCATGTGTAGCAACAAATAAGTAATGTATTTACTTGGATGAGTATGTGTTCTCCACCCTGCCCCCCCCCAGTTTTTGCAAAAGTAATTTGCGCTTGTAGGAGTAAGGCTAGAAATAAAAATTGAGGGAAAGAATCATACAATGGCTGTTCAGAAATTCTTCAGACTGGGGGCACAACCTCCCTTTTTAATGGTGACAGTTGCATGATAATTGGATGTGGTTTTGTAGACTCCTGATCTTGTTGCTGTTTTCCATTCAGTCCTATCACATTTTTTTTGTTGTTGTTGAGTAAAGACAGTTATTTGATATAAAAAAGTGTGCTTCCACAATTTTTAAAAAATGCTGTCAGATCGTAACAGTGAATCAAAAATTAACCTGGCTGTTTTATGCCAGCTCTGAGAAGCATTGTCAAAGAAATGGCCAGAGCGTTGACATTAACGCGGTTTCTTCGCCACAGCAATGCTCCCGTGCAGATGGTGCTCCCTGTTCGGAAGTTTTCCGTGAAGAATAAAACAGTTATTCCGCAGCCATCCTACAGCTCTCATTTTTCTCCATCAGACTTTTTCCTTTTCCTCAAATTGAGAGTTAGTTTAAAAGGACATTGATCTGAATCAGCAGAGGGAATGTAAGAAGAATGCTGGAGCAACTGTTCCGTATACAGTGAAACTCGCTTAAGAAACACGTGGTTAAGAAAATTTCCCGCCTAAGAAGTCAGGATAAAAAAGCACCAAAATTCTCCCATTTCATTAAAATTACCCTTTTAAGAAATTTCCTGCTTAAGAAGTAGGATTTTCTTGGAATTTTCAGAATTTTCTTAACAGGGTTTCACTGTATCTTCAAAATCATATGGAATGCTGAAAGAAATGGAAACATTGGTGGAATTGTATTATGCAGGGGGAGCCTATTTGTTAGGGGATATTTTGTAAAACTTAACTAGTGTGTATCTTGTTTTATTTAATCAGTTTGAGAGCTTGTAAACATAACCTCATACAAGGCATTTTCCATAAGTAAGGTTTCCCTGATTTGTGACTTTGTGTTAATTGAGCATTTTGTTTATTGGCAAGAGGTAGCACTTGGGGTGACATGGAACAGGTGGCGCCAGAGTCAGTCACTTGGCCAGCCACATGCTGTTCTAGCTATCGGTTGATGTGCATTGAAAGCCTGGTACCATGAAGAAGTTTGTAATGTATTTTGGTTGTTATGAGTGAAATGCCGTTCTCCTACACACATTCACCACCAGTGTATAGTCTTGGCACATTGAGTGGCACAGGGAAGCATTCCCATGATTTGCCTTTACTTGGTCTCTTGTAATGAGCTTGGAGGAGGCTTTTGTTTGCTCTGGTAGGGATTTTTTTTTGAGACTTCTGGTTGTAGCTGGTTTGTTCGTGTCTTTGCCAGGGCATCAGCCCTTAAGTTATTGATTATATCAACATGGCTGAGAGTTGGTTGGGGATAGGCCACCTATCCATGCCCAGCCAGTTTGGAGGGTAAACTGGCATGTGGCGGGTGAGTTAATGTTCAGAGTCTGAGTTGTGGCGTGAAAGTCAATCAAGAAGATGTTGTATTGTGGATTGGGAATTTGGGTGACTTCATTTGTTGTGGCTGTTTTCCTGTCCCAATTACTGCATGGCTATTGACTGTGTTTGGACCCTCAAAGTGCCTGTAGTAATGACCAGTCCTTGTCCTGCCACTTCTGGCTGTGAAGCTGTCAGTATAGCTGTGGAGCCATTGCCACCGTGGGTATAACCAATAGACGGATAGTTTCTAGAACAGCTTGCCGATGCTTGCCCGCCATGGTCACAGTATTGATCGTGTGGAGATTCAGTGGAAAGAAGTGGAGCCCTGGTAGCGTCTCATACATTGTGCATGATGTGAGGAAGAGTGCAGTTCTGCCGGGAGTGATGCTGCACCAGAGACATCTGGGTCTTCAGTCTTCAGTTGCAGTTGTGTAGAGCTGCCAGTATGTGTTCTAAATTTGTGTTGCTCCTGGAACTACAGCAATGTCATGGCCATTTCACTGTGTAAAGGCTCAGTGGCAGCTGTCATGAGTGCACTTGTGATGGTGCACAGTGCAGTATTTGGGTCTTGTCCAGTTTCTGTGAACGGTTTTGGCTGATTGTAGTATTACTTAGTTGCTGTACTCAGTGCATGGTTGTGTGTGATACTCTACATGCAATGCGGAGGGTGTCTTTTATAGTTCTTCATTTGGTTGTAATGAGTCTTTTCAGAAGTCTGAATTGCAACATAACAGTGTATGTCTAGCAGTGTACATGGTACCATGTTCCCACAGTGTTCACTGCTGTAACAACCACAGAAATTTATGGCTGATTTTTTTAATTTTAAGGGTGGGTCAACTAAAGGACTGGGTGAAGTTCGAATCACAAAAACTGAAGTGGTAACTACAGCTACCACCACCTCATCACAGCGCACGCTTCAGATTGTAGATGGTGCAGTCCAGAGTGTTAAGGTCACAGAATCTAAAGCTACGTTGCTCAATACTCATAAGAGTGTGGTGGCATCACATCCATCAAGGTATGCTGGACAGTGATAAACAGTAAGGAAATTGTAATGTGTGATTGTATATGAACTTAACAGAATCACCTGATTTGATATGTTGTAAATCACATTAAGAAAATGCTAAATTCGCCTTGCATGTTTTAGCAGGAATTTCGCTGTCTTCAGGGGTGATAGTATACTCCTGAAGGTGGTGAAATTTCTGCCCAAATGTGTTGTATGGATCTCATACTTTAGTAAAGAAATTTAAAGTCATTGTGTTGTGTTGCTGTGTGAAGTTAACATACAGTATAAGTGAGTAACCTGCTGTCTGGATCCAAGTTCATGTAGTGTTCCTTTTAAAAATGAGTTAACAGGATGTTGATACCATAGATAGTGTTTCAGGTAACAGTGCTGTTAGTTTGTTAAGATACATGTAGTGTTGGTAATAGAGGGATGATATTGACAGGCGAAAACTGAGGTGCTCAGAAACCTGTCTTAGTACCGCTTTGTCACCACACGTCCAACATGGACTTGACCGGTACTGGACCCAGGTTTCAACAGTGAGACCTGACACCATAGTGGGAGTCCTGAGCAAGTAGTCACTCAGGTAGTTGAGAAAGTACATGCCTGTTATGAAGCCCAAATTTTAATTACTGTACTGTGCAGAGCCTGCAATTGAACCCTCAGGTGTGCAAGATACATCTGATCCACACCATTGCTTACTGTTTCTGTTGGATCTGTTTAAATTCTTCCTGTGTCTTGTACACTATACTCAGCACTTGACATTTTGCAAGATGTGTGGTTGCCAACACAGTCTGTAAGCATGTTTCAGCTTCCCTGTGTTGTGTATGATACATTATGCAATCTGCTGTTGGTGTAAATGTTTCATATTTTGGTTTTTTATCGATTTTAAATGGCAGGAGGTGCCTTCTTATAGTACGTGACTGGTATAATAGGGATGGGGAAAATACGACAAAATTTGATATTAGGGTCAAAAAATGAAGAGGACTGAAGATTTCTGGTTCATGAAAAAGTTAAGTCGATTATTCTGTTTGTGCCCAGGCCTGCCAAGTGGCCTCTCTGCATAAGGTTTTCTGATTAAAGTAGTGCATGCATTTCTCACCTCTCCTGTGTTACAGTATTCTTTCTTTAATGTAGGGTGCTTTTAATCCAATGCTTCTATAATTTGTGTCCTAATTTTGTGTATCTCATCTTCACTTTAGTGGCAAACTGCTGAATTCCATTTTGTCATCAAAAAGCAAGTTATCCAGTGAAGTGGCAGCAGCAGTGATAAAGACGGAGAGTGGTTCGACAGAGATGGAACAGGGAGCAGAGCATCAACGTGTGTATTCCACAACATGCACAAAGGGCCGTGTGTATCTAAAGAAAGTAGCAGTTTCCCTAGCAGATCGACGCAAGAAACGAACGCCTGTCAAGTACCCTTTGTGCTCCACTTTCCAGACGAGAAGTAAGCGTCGAAACATGCTTATCTTGCCACAACACGAGTTAAGACGACTGGCACGTCTTGGTGGTCGTATGGCCGTTAATGGCTATCACCATCTTGCAAAGGTATGGCAGAATCGAGTGTAAGATATTTGTAGTGGGGTGAGTAAGAAAACTAGCATAAGTGTTACAAACACTGTGAACTATATTAGCAAGTTGCTCTTTTGTGTAATAAATGATGATGGTAGATGGTAGATTATGTGGATGATTCTTCAAGTTCCAATTACGATCATCAGTTTACTCATAGTGATTGGTTTGCTTTTTTCATTTTCATGGTTTGCTTGGACTTTGTTGTGGCATTGTTTGTGGCATATTTTATAGAGATGTTAAAAGAAGTTGCAGAATAGCATAACCTCCACCCTCTTTTGATCATCATCTCTGAAGTGACGTATTGGTAGGGGTTATATATGTTACATGTATAAACCACATGCTGCAGCTCTAAAATGTCTTTGAAGTTGTAGCAGTGATGCAGATTAAATAGATGTATGCATATTAGTGTAGCTAAAACGGTTGTAAAGGTAAAGGAAAATTAGTTCCTGTGCTCAGTTAATTAAGCACTTCACCTTGAAGGCAACTGGGAAGTGGAGATTTATCTCCACACATTCTTGATGTTGGCATTACATTGAGGTGAGTGAATCAATTTTGCACCCCAGTACTTTCCATTGGTGCCCACTGGATATTCTGGGTGGTGCTCATAGCCAGCTAGTCTTAGATGTGCTGGTGAATAGAAAATTACCTACCACCACTGGGAATTGAACTTTGATTGTCCATTCATCTAGTCAACAGCCTACTTAGTCTGTTGACTGAACCATGCTGGCGGTCCAGGACAGTTGTACAAGCTTGAAATTATTTTAGATTTGATGTTTTACAGCGGTGGAGCTTCATATTGCTGTCTTAGAGGTTATGACACCGTGTAATTTTGTAGCTGGGTACCAACACTGGCAGGGGACATAATAATAACCCATCAAACTAAATGTGTGGGGAAAATGTATACCAAATGCTGAAGATCTACGTACATGTGGAGAAATGCTGGTGGTTACTAAACTGGTGCACGATCTGGCGGTATCATTAACCCAAACACTGCGTAAATGTTCGCTGCCCAAAAATGTGTGTATTTAACCCTTTGGCAGCTTAATTTAGTGCCATATGTACTCTGCAAGTGACCGGAACTTAAACAGCCTACCTGTTACTTGCATGTTATAGGCTGACTGCTGTCATCATTTGGCTTTCTCAGCAGTACACTATGCAATGGCGATACTGGTCTTTCAGCACCTAAGGTTAAGTGATGGATTCTGGGGGGCTGGTCTGTGAGCTTCTGTAATCGTCTAACCCTGTTTTTCTCATAGGAAGTTCCTGGAACATGTTTTATACACCATGCAATGATCACTTCCCGTAATCCCCATATTGGATGAGGGATCAATGTACAGCCTCTATTTTCAGGGTTGAGCAAAGGTATATGAACAAGGTTTCTGCAACATGATCCTAACTGTTACCACCACCACCACCACCACCATCACCACCACCACCACCACCACCACCACCACCACCACCACCACCACCACCACCACCACCACCATGCAGCCACAGCTGCCACCATCCCACCACCACTGCTGCCGCCGCCGCCACCACCACCACCCCGCCGCCGCCACCACCACCACCACCACCACCACCACCACCACCCCTGCTGCTGCTCTTATAACTACTACTATTATAACTATTGCTGCTGCTGCTGCTGCTGCTACTAATGAGACTCCAATTTAAAATAATTGGTTTCTAAGTCTGTACTTTTAGGAAGCCGCCTTATTCACTTAATTACTTACAGCTGTATGCAGCATGGTCATTATTGTTGTCTGGGATGTGATGCAGTGTAGGCTGATAAATTGCTCTGGAGCCACAGAGTGTCATCTGGCCATGAACCTTAACTCTTGTACACAGCATGTCATTTAAAGGATAAATATGTGTGATAATGTATTTGTGTTTACAGCCTAATCAGCAAGTATGGCCGTACCCATGTTCAAGACCGCTGTTCAAGACATGCTGGTTGTACAGGACAGTCAACCTACGCTCACTAGCAGCTGCAGCACTGCAGCTACGCATAATGTGGGCTTGTCTGCGATGGGATGATATGCAGGTTTGACTGTTGTCACATTTATTTAAATGTAATTCTGTTTTCTACTGTTTCTTGTAGTCATTTTAGAAGGTAAGGTAAATGTACAGTTTTCCCTGTCTGTGCCATGACGGCATGTGGGGAGAGTCCAGGTAGAAGTCCATTCTTGACCTCATTTAGTAGATGGAGATGAGTGACCAACTTAACAGCCTGGCCTCTTTATCCATGGAGAAGGAGACTCCGGTACCTGTTGTGTAGGACACTGGGTGGGTCCCAGAGTCTGTCTGAACATTTTGCAGAGGAGTAAAGTTTCTTCCATGATTTAACAGTGTTGCTGGATTGACTGAAGATAAATGCTTACGTGAGTTAAACTGTGTGAATTAGACCTCTCCTCATTTTCTTATACAGTTGTGAATTCAGTAAATTGTAAATTAAACCTATGTTTGTATGAAGGTTGCCCAAAAAGTTTTGTAACACAATTTTTTTATTGCTAGTAATTTATTAGTAATTTGTCATATAATTTTTTGAACATACTCATAGTGTAACTAGGTGGTTGTAATTACACACCTCATTTTTCTACACAATCTCCACCAATTTCAACAGCATCTGTCCCCTTCTTTAACCAGTCTGAAGTTTGTACTCATACCCACTTCTTCACTTTTTTTGGTAACCTCGTCATCACTGCTTAACCTTTTCTCGCGGATGGCATCTTTGAGGGCTCCAAAGAGCAGGAAATTTCAGGGAGCAAGATCTGGGCTGTATGGTGGGTGAGGAAGAACCGTCCGTCTGAGCTCTGTGATTGCTTCATGTGTTTTTAGACTCGTGTGTGGTTGCGTGTTGTCATGGTGAAGGAGGATTTTGGCAACATGTTTGTGAGGTTGAACTCTCCGGAAACATTCCTGCAAGGTTTTAGGGGTTGCATGTACAGATCTGAGTTAGTGGTTTTACCACGTGGTATATTGTCTAGCAGAATCACCCTTTCTGCATCCCAAAAAACAGTGACTGTGACTTTCTATATTGGAAGGGTAGCCTTAAACTTCTTCTTTTTAGGAGAAGTTGGATGATACCGTGGAACTGACTGTCAGTCTGTCTGCGTTTCAAAGTGACAGATCTGTGTTTCATCCTCACTGATGATCTGTGATCAGAAGCTTTCATGATCAGCCTTGTAATGGAATGGCAAATCTGAACACACCACTCTCTGCACAGTTTTGTGATAGTCGGTTAGGCTTTGTGCAAGCCAGCGCACACATTAATATCCTGAGGCATCAGTAATATTGTATACACTTCCCTTGGGTACTGCGAGCTGAGTTGTGGGCTTTCTGGTTGTAAGCTCTCGGTCGTTTTGAATGAGTTCATCGGCACGTTGAAGCAACGCATTCATGACTGCTGTTGGCCAGCCATAGTGATGCGTGTCACTGAGCCCTGAATGAATGAATGAATGGAATGAATGAATGAATGAATGAATGGAATGAATGAAAGAATGAGTATGGGTCGAGCCCTTATGGTCCCAATGCACATAGGCCTTTAACAAGATGTCCTCAGGGTCCAGCAAAAAGGATTCGGGACAAATATGTCTGAGTGTCCCCAGAGCTTCACACACACAAAACATGGGCTGAGGTGTCCTCCTCAGCACCACATTTCCTACACAAGGGACTATCCATCAGCCCGATTATGTGAAGATGGCTTCTCAGGGTGTTGTGACCAATAAGAAAACCAGTAACTGTCCGGGACTGGACCCTATTAAAGGACAATAGCGTGGTCTTCGCAGCAGTGTGAGGGCCCGAGATCAACTCTCGAGCCTGTCTTAGAGTGCCAGCAAGACCCTGCAATTGTATCGTGCTGTTTATTCAACCAGCACTAAATTTTTCTCTTTGTGCTGTGCCTCGAGACCCCTAAGGCTGGCTCCAGTCCAACAAAATGGTGAACGGAGCCCTCCTTTGCGAGTTCATGGGCAGTTTCATTTCCACATATCACTGAACCCTACCTATCCGTTCTCAGAACCTGCAATTCATGAAGCCCAATGACTGACAGTGCTTTTGTGAACAGCATTAGCACCATTTACGTTTTTAACTGCTTGTGAATGCTTATTAGTGATTCTTTATCTGCCACAAGAAATGCAGTAACAGTACATTGTTTAAAATGCACGTCACCATACCATGTCGTTTCGACAACCGCCTGTGCATGGACGCGAAAAATGTATTGTTGCATGGCGCTGCAGTGGCAGAGGTGACTTTCAGATATAACCACAGAAGAAATTGCAGACATTTACTGTTTGTTTTGATGGAAGTATAGAAAGTGTTGCAAACATTTATGGGCAACCCTCTTACAGGTAAGTCATTTTTTTGTAGTTACTGTGTATTCTCCATACACTGAGAAAGTAAATGGTTTGTTAGAGGCTGTTTGACATTCACAGGAAAGACTGACATTATTCTTGGAGTGTAGTTTTTTCCCCTTTGTCTGTTGTAATGTTGTTTAGTACCGTCTTATATTCTAAATGTGTTGACTTCTGTGCCCCTTCCTCCTATGTATGCCATGACATCTATTTCTGAAATGGGGGAGGGGCACCCATCTGGCTATGTATTTTTGAATGATTGTAAGGTGGAAGGCCTTGCATCAGAGATTCATTGCTTTGTAAACTGTTGAGAGTTGAAATTATTCAGGCCATTGAAAATGATTTAAGTTATAGATGGGCAGGCAGAAGGAGCCAGCAGCGTAGTGTGTATTCCAGGCCATTGGAGTTTGCTGTTATTCTTCACAATCCTGATGTTTTTTCCTTGGCAGAGGTGAAGGTTTCAATCTGCGATTGGAATTTGTGCAGATACTTGACCAGGGATCAGACTCCAGGCATTATTAGTAACAGTCCAATGTCTTGCACTGGGACCGCCATTTCCACTGTGTTGTAATATTAACAGCCTTATGATATGTATTTCCTACATGTGTTGTGTGTTAGGTGAAGCCACCATCAAATGATGGGAAGCATCAGGTGACGACTGACACGGAAATCATGACGCTGGAGATCCTGAAGCATCGTCATGTAGGAAAGTTTATGGACAGAACGCAGTACATGAGGAGGAAAGTTGTCATACCACTAGAGCTACCGAAAACAGTTCGTGGTGAGTGCTCATTTGCAAAGAATTAGCGGTAAATAGATCTGGCATGTTCTTCTCGATGTGTTGGTAAGAAATGATTTATGGTATACAAGAGGTAGATTTATTGTGTTCCGGGGAGTAGGAAAATGCAGCCAGACCTTGATTAATGCCTGTTTGCTTTACTACTTGTTGTTTTAACACACCTTGACACATTTTAATTTGCGCTGTCCTTGTTTTAGTTGTAACGTCTTTGGGCTGGCTGCACACTAGGACACTGCCAAAAGTGTACATCGCTTATGACAAAGAACAAGGCTGGGAGGCAGTGCACTCACTGTAAACTGCCTCAGTGACTGTACACTCAGTGCTTTATTCACAGCTATCATTTGTGATATGTTGATGTGCCTTTATACTGTATAATGATATCAAAAGGAGCGAGAAATGTAACTCTGCATCTTATAGTGCAGCCCCACAAAAAAAAAAGAGGCACAAGACAATCACTATTGAAAAGGAATTCATTGTAAGAAATAGGCTTGAAAAAAGATGAATGCATCGCTGATGTCTGCTGTACTTCCAAAAGTACGGTCCATACAGTTTGTTATGATAAGTCATGTCATAACAGCATGTAATGTAGGGACGGCACTACCAGTTGAACAAAGGATGTTTATTTGCAATAATTCTGCAAAGTGTGCATCATGGAAGAAATGGTACTGGCTTGTAAGAAATATTCCCCATCAGCAGTGCTCTGTAAGAGAATGGTGTACAAAACAGTGGGAAAATTTTGAACGGATCCAGTGCCAGACATATGAACGTATGAAACCTTGTATTTGCACAGAGGAGACATGGTTTACATTCAGTAGGAATGTAAACAGATACTGGTGTTCACAAAATGCCCATGCAGTTTATAAGTTCCTTGCATTACCTTAATCCTTTGGTAGCAGAAGTAAATGCCTGGTGTTATCTGCAGCAGACTGGGATTTAAATAGTGGCTGCGTAAGGGCAGTCATATATGTATAACGTCTGGCATTTTGAGCATCACACTGCATGTTACAAGTAGAGGGTTTGTGCAGTGAGTGCACACAGAGTCATAGAGTACATGTTTTTCAAGGAAACATGAAATTCCAGTCATTACGTGCAATTATGAGACCATTCCTCAGGGAATTAATTCGTAAGTGACACTGAAGTTTAAATTCAAACTACTGCTTAGGATGAAGGAATTTTGAATTAAATTACCCTAAAATGCACTGGCGTAGTGTGGTACACAGAAGCTGGCAATATGTGAGGAATTGAAGAACATACAGTGCACAAGGCCAGCATTCTAGGGTTAACAGAAGGCTAAGTGTGTCCTCATTCCGTGTGGGACATTGCCATGCTCCACACAGTAAATTTATTAGTGACTGCACTGGAAGTACTATTTTGGTAGCAATTGATAATCTTGATATGGCACGTACTGTTGTGATGTAAACGCAAGATTAGGAAAATTAAAACACCCTCAGTCACAACTTTGTTATGTCTTACATGATTCTATATGTTTCAGCGTTTTCTACAAAGCCATCAACAGGCAGTCAAAATATCCAAAGAAAGGTGGTCCTATACAATGCAAAGATTATATCATAATACACATTTGACATGCAAACTTTACAAAGAAATGTATAAAGTGGAAGCTGAAATAAGTAAAATGATGGAAGTGAATTATAAAAACAGCTTGTGAATTTTGTACATCGTAAAGTAAGTTATAAAAAGGCAAAATCATTTACTTGCATTATAAAAGGAGAACTGACAAAATGTTAGGAATTTGGCATAATCTGGGATAATATCCTTCTTTATACTTATACATTCTTGATGGAAATAAATATTGGCATTGAATTAGAGAATCTTTCTTTTTGGGGTTTTATACCAATCATTGTAAGTGGCCCGACTGGCAGGTAGGACTGTGACATGGGACATCCCATTGTGATGTAGATACAAGGTCAAGTATGTGATTTTGTACTTTCATAACTTATGCGATGCATGAAATACACGTGTTTTTATAATTTACTTGTATAATTTTACTTCTTTTAGTTTTCATTTTACTCACTTCTTTATAAATTTCAGATCTCAACTGTGTATTACTATTTAATCTTTTCATTGTATAGGACCAGCTTTCTTTGAGTATTTTGCCTGCCTGATTATGGCTTTGTAGAAGAAGATGAAACATGTAGCATCAAATAATGTGAGAATAACAGCATAACAGAGTTGTGATTGCATTGTTTTAGTTTTCCTAATCTGGCAATTGATAAGACAGAGACTGGGGGCCTCTTAACATCACCAGATTTGAATGTGTGCAGTTTTTGTGTTGACTGTAATAGATGGAGTTTCCGTGAGCAATCTGCATTCTTTGCAAGACTCAAAAGACAATGTCTGAACAGAAATTGTGAATATTTCAAGCCAGGGACTCTTTCATCTGTCAGGGCCTGCTCTGAAGCTGGACTTAAAAATTATATGAAATTAGGCAAGCTGAACTGTAGAAGAGAGGAGTGGGGAGAGGGGAGGGTCTCTTTGAGTCCTCGTGGATGCAGGCATCGATGTTGATAATGCTTGCAGTAATACCAGCCATGACTGGGGACATGATAGGAGGTAGTGTATAATGAATGATGTGAATTTGTATAGAGATTCTGTATAAAAGGTGAAGTTGCCAATGCGTAAGTAAGATTTGTAAATCTGAGTCGTTTTAACAAAGACACGAGACGGGGTTGAGTGGCCTGCGTCACGCTGTGGCCACTTAACTCCCAGAGAAAGTCCTTGGTACCCAGCAGATGTGAGGCTGGGTGCACTATCGAGCCAATCCAGATGTAGTGCCCTTGGCAGGAATAAAACCACAGCCATCCAATTTGTAGTTACTGTACTAAGTTTATATCTCTAAGTATGCTCCATTATGCAGGGTAGTATACGTCACTTCTAATTACATGTTGTTAGTTCTGCAGACTAGTATTCTTAGTTTCTAATTATGTATAGTTGTGCAGGATAGTGCTGTTATTTCCAATTACATGTAGTCCTGCAGGAGAGTACACTTAAATTTTAGGTGCATTTGCAAAATTATGAAAAGCGACTACTACCTTTGTCATGTCTGCTTGTCCATCCATCTGCGCGCATGGAATAACTTGGCTCCCACTGGACGGATTTTCATGAAATTTGCTATTTGAGTATTTTTTGAAAATCTGTTGAGAAAATTTAAGTTTCATTTAAGTCTGACAAGAATAATGGGTACTTTAAGAGAAGGCATATGTAAACGCATGGTATCTGGCTGAATTCTTCTGAGAATGAGGAGTGTTTCAGACAAAAGGTTGTAGAGAAAATCAAAACACACATTTTGTTTTCAGTAACATTTTTCTGGAAATCGTGCTGCTTATGAGATAATGTGGAAAAATACGGTAGGGCCAGACAGGTCACAGATGACAATATAGTACATTGCATGCGCATTGCATGCTGGGTAACTTAAGGCTGCAGTCACACATTCAGAATATTTAATAGTTACTGCTTTTCTATGGTGGCAATGGTTGCATGAACGTGCCTCAGTGTTACTTTTATATCTGCATTGCCTGTGGTGTTTTTTCTTGCTGTAGAGGTGACATCCATTCGCAGTGGACTACGCAAACGAAAACGGGCCGAGTCTCCACAGAGTACTGAACCACAAGTCACAGAAGAATGGGTGGATGAAGACAAGCTTGAACTGTGGGAAATAAAGCAGTATGGAGATAGGTATGTTGTTACAATTTATATTAAAGATCCATTAATTCAGCATTGGCAAATTCAAAATTCCATATAATCGGAAGCTTGTAGCGTTCGCCAGCTCAGAGATAGGCTTTTGTGTTCTTTTTAATGCAGTTGATTTTAAATGCACTGAAGTTTTATTTTAAAGCTATATTACTGTCCTTTCATTA
>BLKM01008806.1:0-21116 GCA_013340265.1 Coptotermes formosanus | reverse complement strand
ATAATATTCACATTGCGTTTGTATACGGCAGTATGGGCAGTATATAATGAGCCTGTGCGCTGGAAGTGACTAAACCCCTACACCGAGATAATGTTCTAAATCAACATTTTAAAGTATATTTTTTGAATCAACGAAAATATTTCCCCTTTTAATTGGGAATCTTATCAGCATGGTCCACAGAGAAGGTGGATGACGGTCTGCAGGTACCTAAGGTAGAGTAGTTGACAATATTTTGAATAAGGGGTAGTCGAAAAATGTCATCCCTGGGCTAAGAACTCCTCAGTGTAAAATAATGACCAAGTTACGAAACGTTACACAACAATTACGGGATATATGATCGCGAAGACATGTAGCGTGCATGGGAGATAACTTTTACACTATTTCAGCTGGAATATCTGTAGGCAAGAGAACACTTCAGACAAATAAATGCGTATGAAACAATAACACTGAATGTGTGTGGGCGTATACCGTGTCCGCGTGGCTCAGCAGGGGAACTACTGTCCAGTTCTTAAGAACAGCTTAATGGACTTAATATAAAGTATTGGCAGTGTTTTGTATAGCCTAATTTCAACTTCAAGGATTTTGTAACAGGCATAACAGTCTCACACATCTCAATAATAACGGTTGATATTCGTTTATGGGCGTATAAACAGCACACATCAGCCCCACTACCGATTCTCGTCTACGAGTATAGTGTCACATACACAGCTAAATTATATTTTGTTCACTTTAGTGGAGGGAAAAGCGTTTCAGAAAACTAAACTGTAAGATTTGTCTTTTAAAATAAAGGAATACCTCCATAACCTTTGTAACTGATAAAAATGGACGGGTAAACGAGAGATGTCTACGATGGCACGGAATTGCACTGCTATGGAGGCAACAATGTATGTGGTCAGAAAAGAATTTTTTGAGACCGAAATGGGCTTCATTCATCCATAAGGACCTGAAGACGACGACAAAATGTGGCGTACTTTGTACGCTAATTAACCGATCGATAAAACTTATTGTTACAGGTATTCCATAAAAAGGTGTCCAGTGGTACAGCTACACGATTTTAATGTAATTAAAAAACGGGCTCTCGAATACAAAGCCGCTGTTTTCCGCGCCTTGAGAAGTTTCATCAAAACACAGAATTACACCTCATAAAAAAAACAAGAACAGTGCTTTAGTCTTCAATGTCATGCCATTCTGTTATTAACCGATACTGATTATATGCAAAAATTTTTCTTAGTTGTCCGAATTTAGACGACTGTCTAAATATAGAACTCTTGAGAATTATCTGTTTACAAATATGCCGATCAAATAATGTAAGTAAAAGCTACGACACGTGTTTTACTTGACGGATGGTTATGACTAGGTACTGCAATTCCGAGAAATGTAATAAAACGTAACGAAAGTGGAAGTTGTTGGCATCACAATATTGACTGTAGAATCACTATAACTGAGTGCAACTGAGTTACATAATGAGGTTTTGACATTAAATTTTCGCAGTAAAATGCTTTTGCTTGCACCACTTTTTTGACACCACAAATACCCCTGGAATAAAAGTTTTAATTTATTCTTCTGTGCTCCGAACTTCTGTGTAGAATTTGGTTTAATATAAAGTTACACTATACGATTTTCAAATATTGTTCTTCCATAATTATTCATAATTGGCATTCCAGCATTTGTTAAACACCAGACAACAGCAAATATGGTTAAGCATATTATCAAATCATTGCAAGGTTCTGTTTGGGTACAACGGCTAGGATCTAAAATTCTGAATATTACGGAAAGTATTTTTGAGGATACGTATGTAGGTAAGAGTTATATTTAATAAACTTCTGTTTCTGTAAATGACTTACGCCCTTAAGATCACGGTCTCGCAGCGTGTGACAGCTTTTACTGGTTGATAAGTAGTGTAACAGGTTTAAGAAGAATTTGTTGCCTATATCTTCACAGCTTCCCTGAACATGGAGGCAGCAAGGTCTCCTTAAACATTAAAAACACCCACCAAATTACACGGCCTCGCACCGCAGAAGACCGTGAATTTCATCGTGCCGTGAACATTTCAAGTTTTATATTTTCATAAGAATAATTTAGCAAAAGATGTACCTAAATTTAATGTGTTCCATGTCCGTGCACTATATTATACAAAAACACTAATCACCAACAAATGCACACAGAGAGTTTTATTATCAATCGTAACACACTCCTACATATCTCGACCCTGCTGGGTCATCTTCAGGGAGAACTTTTTTGTTATTGTTACACTAAGGTTGCACTTTATAGTTGAGTGAGAATGTGCTGTTGACTGTGTACTGCAAGCCGGGACCGCAGAGGGTTCACGCCTCTAAAAACAACGCAGTACACAGTCAACAGCACATTCTCACTCATCTAAAAAGTGCAGCCTTAGTGTAACAATAACAAAAATGTTCTCCCTGAAGATGACCCAGCAGGGTCGAAACATGTAGGAGTGTGTTACGATTGATGATAAAACTCTCTTTGTGCATTTGTTGGTGATTAGTGTTTTTGTACCTAAATTTGCAAACTACTTACACTACGCGTACATCGGTTAACATTGAAAAATTCTACGTGGTGCCCACATTGCGTTTATGTGTTCTGTACGGATCTCAGAACAAACAGCAGCTTTTGCCTTATAAAACATTAAGAGATTGGTTTTTATAACCGAAGTGGAGAGTGTTTACAGCGCGGTACGCACTGAGTCCTTATATAAAACAGATACGCTTCGTCTTTAAAGGGTTAACATTAAAAAATTCTACGTGGTGCCCACATTGCGTTTATGTGTTCTGTACGGATCTCAGAACAAACAGCAGCTTTTGCCTTATAAAGCATTAAGAGATTGGTTTTTATAACCGAAGTGGAGAGTGTTTACAGCGCAGTACGCACTGAGTCCTTATATAAAACAGATACGCTTCATCTTTAAAGGGTTAACATTAAAAAATTCTACGTGGTGCCCACATTGCGTTTATGTGTTCTGTACGGATCTCAGAACAAACAGCAGCTTTTGCCTTATAAAACATTAAGAGACTGGTTTTTATAACCGAAGCGGAGAGTGTTTACAGCGCGGTACGCACTGAGTCCTTATATAAAACAGATACGCTCCGCCTTTAAAGGGTTAATGGTGCTCACTGTTATGCTTATTTTCGTACAAGTTTTGCAGAAGATCTCCTTTGCACGTTTCCGCATTTAGTACTACAAACCGTCTACTTACCACCCCAACGAATGCAGCATATACAACCAACACTACTACTGTCCAATATACACGGTGGGCGAGTTGATTCAAACTTTTTGTTTATTATGTGGCTGCTGGAAACAGTTTGCTTTTCTAACACGGGGAAACACAAAGATAGGTTGAAGGACTGAGATCGAAATTTATATACAGCAAAAGACAAACAAACGTTTGCTTTGAGAAGACTGACAAATTTCACTCAGTTTAAAACAAGAACGCGCTATTCAGCGGAACTTTTGAAGTGTTTAAAGGCACAGCATATAATCTTTACCACGGAAAGTAAATATATGTCTCCTAATGTCATGCCATTAGATTTCCCTTCGGAAAGTGGAAAAATGGTAGACAGTCAACGTTCAAGTGTCTCGCAATATATATCAAACGTCTTATCTGTTACATCCTTTCAACCAAAAGGCGCAACACATGTGGTACAGCCATCTGCAAAACATGAGAAAATTTGTCTACACACTGTCCATCGGCTGTGCTACTTATTCACCTAACTGTTGGTGTAAAATGAAGGAAAGTTGTACTTAAACATTACTTATCCCCCCCCCCCCCCAGTAAATATGTACTTCAAATTTTTCGTTCTTTTACCAACAAAGATAAATGAGAAGTGCAGGCAGTTCGAGTTGTGGCGGCACACCATCCCCCGTCAGAAATCACGTAACTTAGCGGTTTGTGTCACGTACAGGTTTTAGTTCTGTATCTCAATAAATAGGCATCCTGCTCTGACGCATCCAATCTGTGAGGTCCCTTTAACTTAAATAAGTAATCAATATGTATTCTTCATCAGGAAAACACGTTTAGTGTATGGCAAAAGTTAAGACAAGGCTGGAGTTTAGTTCAGAACATATGCATTTCAATTAGCCGTCTGTAACAAATAACATATTGTGTTAATTTGAGATTTTCATAGCGGTGTTGAGCTAACCTGAAGATGGAGGCAGCAAGCTTCTCCTTAACATCGATAACTATTTACCAATAGACATGGATGCGAAAACCTCAAATTTCGCAATTTACAAACGTTAACAGAGCAAGACTTAAAGAAATAGTTAAATATCCCTATATTTACTCGGACGCACACAGTATTTTAATACAACAAGGAGGCGGGTAATTTTCGGATCAGTATATTCCCTTCTATACCCAACTAAATTATCGACACGGCAAACTGCCACCTAAATTTATATAGTCTATTAAAACCAGTAAGAATGACTGAAATCAAGAAGAAATGTAAATATACAAGTATTCAAATCTTTCCTCTTTTACTTGTGCAGATGGGAAGTAGGGCCACGTACAGTACGTATCACGTCCATGCCGAGTGCAATGTCGTTTAAACACAAAGCGTGAGATATGTAGCCCAAAATCTACTCCCTCCATATGCACTTTCCTTTAGCCCTCACTCCGTTTTACCTACTCGCTCAGCTGGATGATAAAAACATCCGAAGCCGCCATAAAAACAGAAACTGGCATAAACTAAAGACGGTGGGTTTTTTTAAAATAAACAAATTATTGAGGAAGATGGCCATCCCACCGCGCTATGCATACAAAGCAGGTACTTGCAGGGAGAACATATTTCTTCAGGGAAAGGAAGGTTATAAACTTAAGAGGGTACCACCATAAACAAAACCTATTTCATACGTCGTAATACCGGAAGCAGAATTACAGCTACTGTACAAAATTGACGCGTTTGGTGTCAGACCCAGCATCTACTACCTGATTAAAACATTTTTATCTCAGATCCAAAAATAACTAATGTTCCAGAATAAAACACAAAGACTGAATAAAGATTTATTATGTATATAGCAGAACAGCATATTGAAATACAGTCGAACGCGGTTATAACGACATCGGTTCATGCGATACCTTGCCTATAGCGTCAGGTATTCTGTAGTATCAATTAATTCCTCACTGTTAAGCATAACATACTCCTCGTTTAGAACAACATACGCTTACAACGACACAAAATATTCAGTTCCTTTGATGACGTTATAACCAAGTTGGACTGCAATTACTTGAAAATTCAAATTGCCTGGGGTATTACGTCGTACAAAATGTTAAAATTATTGGCAAGGTTTTGGGGACGTCGGCAACTATATAGAAATCAATACATTACTACCAGTTTTTGAAACGCCAACTACATTATGCAGTACGAATAACAGAGTAGTATAATATCTTTATATTATGTATAACGATGTGAAACACGTTATAAAATGTGAAATGAGAAACAGTCTTCACAACTTATAGATTGTATTGATAAATTATTGTGGAATTAGGCTACATGTTTCGGCCATAGAAGACCATCATCAGGCCTACGTACAAGAATTGGTGTAAGAATGGTTACACCCTTCGCGATCTAAAAGGGCGCTTGTTATATTCAAGTCTTATATTCAAATTGTTAGGTAACAATATGCTGTAAAAGTCCACATATATATACATTACAATTGTAAAACTTATGGTAGAACTTATAAGCTAAACCACACCTGTTGAAACGAGTACTAGGTAATTATTACCATAGCATATAGAATAGTATGAATTCTATGACATCGTCATTTACAATATTAACCCTTTAAAGACGCAGCGTATCTGTTTTATATAAGGACATAGTGCGTACCACGCTGCAAACACTCTCCAGTTCGGTTATAAAAACCAGACTCTTAATGTTTTATAAGGCAAAAGTTGCTGTTTGTTCTGAGATCCGTACAAAACACATAAACGCAATGGGGGCACCACGTAGAATTTTTGAATGTTAAACCGGGTAGTACGTAAAGTTACCGCTAGGCTTTAAACGGCTAAAGCTAGCCTAGGCGCAAAGTTCACTTGATGCTTCGTAATAAAACCACGTGTACACATTAAAAAATAGATCTAATGTCTCTGAGTAGCCTAAATACACGAATATAATTATATACAAATACATATTATAAATAATACACACAGACAATATTCTTATTATTATCTCTAACCAGCTGGGCACTCTAACATCCTACATAACAAATAAGAGCAGCGAACTGAGGTGCAGAAATTATATAAGTCGGTTAGAACGGGTTTAATTTCAATTACGAAATACTGTTTAGCACCAAACGTTTCTACGTCACTCGGCATAAGCTGATATTCTGAGAATGAAGTCCCACACCAATTCCTACCAACATGGGGACCGAGGTACTAGAATTCTGTAATTTCTGCAGTGATAAATACCGACGGAAGCACAGAAATCACAACCCCTTGTGATTACAACTCCAAAAGGAAACTGGACAATGGAGACAATACGCATTAATGGCAATGACCATTATCAGTTATTATAAATAATTATCGTATGACGAAGAAACATCGAGGAAATATTTGGGAAATTTTTGAACTTTTGTTACGTGCTCAGGGATCTATTGTTAGGAAATGTAAAGGACTGCATGATGGATGGATTTGTGCCGGTGATAAACATAAGCAATCCTTCTTCTTCTTTTTGATCATCATCATCATCATCATCATCATCATCATCATCATCATCATCATGCATGAACGTAAACAGACGTAAAACATCTGGATCCTGTCCTGTGAAATCTCAAGCTTGAATATGCTGTTCATCTGTCCGTCTTGTTTTTGGTCGACCTAAGTCGCGTTTGCCTTTTGGTTTGTATTCCAGTTCCATCCTGGGTATTCGTGAGTGATCCATCCTTTTGTCATCTTGTAGACAATTCTTTTGGTAGCAACGAATTCTCAGAAAGGGTCATTTCTTCATCACTCGTGGGAAACTGCGTTATTACTTACTGATTTTATTGCTCACTTAATTTGCCAATTACTTTTTAATTTAATCAAACACACACACGCGCGCGCGCGAACGCACTTTACTGCAAGACATGCTTCTATGATTTCAACGAAGTAATAAAGTGTAGAATTTGTAATCTAGTTATGCGAACCGTGTCTATCGCTGTCACAGATTGATGTGATAGCACTTTATAAAAATGAAAAGCACGAACCCGATGTCTGAGACACTCACGGCGGTGAGTACGAAGTTAAGTATTGTTTTACACATGACGGCGTGTAGCCGGGTAGCAGCTTAATGATGTCTCAGAAAAACCCACTCCATTTACCAAGAAAGAGGGGCACATTTTTCTCAGAACTATTGGTGAATAGCTACTAGCCCATGCGGCGACACACCTCACCAGACATCAATCTTCAATTAAACATCAAATACCGTCCAGTTCCTTCCATTCCTTTCGCGCCATTCCGTACTTCCGTGAAAAATAGTTTTCTTCGAGGGAGACACCGGGAAAATTCCCCTTTCTTATCATACAGTGCGTAGCCTACTGTGACGAAAATTTCCTGGCTGGTTTATGCATCAGAAAAGTAAAAGCATGCAAAGCATCTGTTAAAAAGAGTAGGTGTGAACGGCAGGCACAGTCTGTTCCTGCCGTTCACACAGAAACAGCCGACTCCTACAGTACTGTAAAAAGCAAACATCTACATGTGAAGTGCATATAAACCAACTGTTTTTATATACATTTTATAACAAGATATTGCCATTCTGTTTGTGTAATTCTAGTTTTTTAGACGTATCCCTGAGGATGACCCCAATATGGATCGAAACATTTTCGAACAAAGTTTTGTAACTTGAAAGAACATTTTGAATAGCAACCGTGCATTACTTGGTATGAATTTGTACTTAATTAATAACTATGCACGGTATGAACAATATAAAGCAAAGTGATGTATTTAATGAATATTTCGTGCGATATTGTAGGCGTTTTGTTGTTCTCTTGTGAACCACGGTGGATCACACAGAGTTACGATTAACGCTTTAAAGCCTAGAGTGGTTACTATACGTATCAGCAAGCTTGACATTTTAAAAATTCTACATACTGCCACAGGCCGATTCCGGTGGCTGCGTGGTCTAAGGCGTGGGTCTGCGGCCATTACCTTGGTGTGATTGTGGGTTCGAATCCTGACGGCAGCATGGATGCCCGTCTCTAGTGAGTGTTGTGTGTTGTCCGGTAGAGGTCTCTGCGACAGGCTGATCACTTATCCAGAGGAGTCCTACTGAGTGTGGTGTGTCCAACTGTCATCGTAAAACTTTAATAACGAAGTACTGTCAGTGTGTCCGAAGTCCAGTCAGTTTCAACAGCCATTGTAGACCGTTCTTATAACAGGCTGTTTATTTATAATTAGTGGCACCAACACTAAATTACAGCTCCGAATTTTAAATAAAATAATTTTTGTTTTAACCTGACTTAAATTCCAGCAGTCAACAACAGTTTCCAATAAACGACACTACGCAGAAACACCTTATTATAGTGCGTGTGGAAGCAAGAATAAAGGTACGCGGAATAACGGATATTTCATTGCGTAAAGCACGTGACTTATTTTGCATGTTAGTACGTAGTACAAAATGGAGAAAAACTTGGACATATGCAAGAGACAGAACGAAACAAATTATTGTGAATAAAGTCCAGAAATGCAAGACGTAATGGGTAGAAAGGACCCCAGAATACACACACACACACACACACAGACATAAAACAAAAGCTGCTTCAAAAAGGAAGAAAATTGAAGAAAACAAAAAATTGTTGGCATCAATTATGGTAAAGTAGTATAATAAACACAGCGTGGTAAGGAGGGAACACATAAATAGTGGGAAGGGAAGCAGACGTTAAGAAGGAAGGGAAGAAACCAAGTAAAGTTATGGAAGATCGTGCAGACGACGCCGCTGTGAGGGTTGAAGGGTGGGGGTAAGGTTGAGTGAAGAAGTCAGGCGAGGTGAACTTCCTTCCGGTCTCTTTGTCTCCTTCACGACGCCGCAGCGAGATCTCCCCAAGCTGGGACGTATCTAGGTTCAATCCGGTGGCGGGCAGAGTGGTTTTTCTTATGGGAAGACTTCAGAACTCTCTTTCTCTCCGTTTCCCAACCGGCGATTCGGTGTTTAAGTTTGTTAGGGATGGAAGGGCTTTTAAATTCTATGCGATCTGTTGGGAGTTTCCAAGAAATACGTTCCACTTTAACAGCAAGAATAAAATGAGGAGTTATAAAAGAAAATTTTAACACATCAACAAATTCTACGTTTTGTCTTCTTATATTTATGTGTATCACTACGCGACCTTCTGCACTTCCTTACCATTAAGTCACATTCTAAGATCGAAAAGCTGAAGATTACTCTGCCGATGAAAATATTTCGTTCTTAGGCGCGTTTTCATGCCTTCGGAGCGACACTCTGTCCTTATGTCAGTCTGTCTCTCTTCCTATATGCATACATCTTGAAAACAGAGAACGGGGTTTTCATGAAACTTCATGATGCAGAATATTACGAAAACTGAGAAGTCATTTACATCTTCATTGAGATCGAGAAAATTTACTTATCACTTTACATGAAGACATATACAGAGTATTTAATATTATCTTAGATATATAGTCACTTCATGTCGGCTCGCGTATATCGCAACCTTATCCGCCCACATTCGCTTTTTAAACGGCAGCAGTAAGTGACCGACTATATGGTCCAGATAAAATAATGACAGTCTATATACATTTGTGTGCATCATGCACGGATCTCACTAGATATTACTTGGAGCGGAACGTGTTTCGAACCGGTATTGTGAATGGAAATAAGTGACACATGGTATTTTAATACCTTTTCTGCGAATATCACAAATCCAGAGAAAATTAACCTAAAGATGTGAGCAATCTCTAACGGTCATTCCACAGATGAAAGAATATGGAGCGTTACTGAAATGACATTGACAGGGGAAATTGAAGTGCTCGGAGAAAAACACGTCCCAGTGTAATGCTGTCCATCAAAACTCACACGCGGAATGACCTGGGATCGAACCCAAGCTTCCGTGTTCAGATGTCGGCCACCAGTTACCCAAGCATGGTCTTAGTCTCAGAGAAGCTTGAACGTTCAAGTATGTAAGTACGCAAGTAAGTAAGTACGTAAGTAAGTTTTTAATGATATTATTATTTTATTAACTATGGTACTTATTTATTAAAATGGTGGCGCAGTTGATTGAGGCACTGCGCTACAAACCGGAAGGTCGCGGGTTCGATTCTCAATGCTGTCACTGGAATTTTTCGTTGACATAATCCTTTCGGTCGCATTATGGCCCTAGGGTTGATTCAGCCTCTAACAGAAATGAGCACTTCCTGGGCAGTAAAGGTGGCCGGTGCGTAGGACTGACAACTTTACCACCGTCATGTGCCGACTGTCTAGAAATCTGGGAGCCTCAACCTCCTGGAATCCAGAGGGCCTGTCCAGGCCTGTAATGGGTTATACCAGTTATACCTGGTAATACCAGCAGTGGTTTACTGGTGTTAATTCAAGTAGATGTACGTATAATTTTCGTTACGTTATGTTTGGTTTGTAATATGATCAAAGTAATATGTTTTGTCTCTTCTTTGTTTTGGTTTTCCTTATTTGGTATCTTTTACTCGTGATAGTTACATAGCATGTCATATAGTTACATAGTACGTCATTATTTGGTTGAATTAGCACACAAATAGAAAACTCATTATTATTGTTATTATTATTTGTTTGTTAGCCCAGAATTATAAATCACTAATATTACATTTCTGTTGCCTAGTCAGACTTCCAATAAAATATACCAAACAAAGTACACAGACAATAAACTGAAATTATAAACAAATATTTGACTTGTACTGTACGTTGCCAGGAGTATAGCACTGTCAGCTGATACAGAAAAATATTCGGAGCGTGTGATTTGTCATAATAATCTATTTAAATAGACAAACCTGTAGTGTTACAGGGCCTTCACTAGCATTCCCATACGAAAATATCGCGCAAATACTCGTCTGGTACATCATCACGCCTTGTCATATTTGGTTTTAAAATCGACGAAGGACTATAAATATTGCACAGGACACAGCTGGTCTGAACGGAGTGATAAGGGGACAAAATAGCGAGTTTTCATCATTGCCGTGATAAAACTTCCGCATATTCAACCGAATACATCTGAAACTGAGAATTTATTTACTATTTCAGTGTAGTGTAAAGACACGTAATAATTTTCAGGCGACATTCCGTTGACTTATAATGGTTAATTATTGTGCTACATGTAAATGGACTGGCAAATAATGGCTAGTAACAGATTTTTTTCGCAATATAAAAAAACATATGCACGTATAAGGCAATATTGTGGCGCAATCGCGTAACGACGTTGAAATGGACAAAACAATGCGTTCTGTCTGTATTTGAGCAACAATGCCAACAATGTAAAAATACTGAGTGCTGCACAAAAGTGACTTTACGGCGAAATTGTGTCGCCGAAAACAATACCTTGCATAGGTCTTCAAGTAGCCTGCCCCATATTTTTTTTTAGATATTAGCAAATTTGTGCTTCCTCGAGATATTTTCATAAAAGTGTCCAATATCAAATATCACGGAAATCCGTCCAGTGGACGCCGCGCTGATACACGCGGACTGACAAGCGGATGGCAGGACGGACACAGGGACGTAGCTAATCTAGTTACATGCTTCTCCACCTTAAGAGCAAGCGCGTAAGACACATTTGGTAAAAAACAGAGCTTTCTTGACCTTTTAAAGCCTAGCGGTAACTTTACGTACGACCAGGTTTATCACTAAAAAATTCTACGTGGTGCCCACATGGCGTTTATGTGTTTTGTACGGATCTCAGAACAAACAGCAACTTTTGCCTTATAAAACATTAAGAGATTGGTTTTTATAACCGAAGTGGAGAGTGTTTACAGCGCGGTACGCACTGAGTCCTTATGTAAAACAGATACGCTTCGCCTTTAAAGGGTTAATATACACCCGCTTGAAAAATTACTAAACCCAATTACACCAATAATATTGCAATGCTGTCTTTTTTGGCAGTGCTTCATTAATACCTATCAGTTCATTTTTTAACTCCATGTTACTCACAACGTGCATCTTATTACAGGCTACTGAACACCAACCAATGAACCAAAATGGAACAGTTTTGTATTAAAACTGCGCGAACCCATACATATGTTTCAACATAAATCTCATCGTCAGGGGGTTATCACTGGTGCACAAAACCTATGGACGTTTAAGTGGATTTACGCACCAGTGTTAACCCCCAGACGATGACATTTATGTCGGAACATATGTACGGGTTCGTGCAGTTTTAATAGAAAAGTGTTACATTTTTGTGCATTGGTTGGTGTTCAACAGTCTACGCGACAGTTCAATTAATTTTATAGTAGGGGTATGCTTTATTAAAACCCCTTCGTATCTGCAATACACCATAACACATTTGGAAATAAAACAAAACTATAAACGGTGAAGACGACATCACCTCGCCCAAGTTTCCTTAGAATTGATTCCAGGCTGTAATTTCCCTCACAAACAAACATTTTATATACTGGGACTAAACAGTGCCCGCTAAATCTGTGAACCACAGCTTTGTATTTCACATATCGCGTGGGGAACAAGAAGTACAAACATAGGACCACCAACTCCAGTGCTCTCCAATGCTGTTTGAAATCAGCAGTCAATACAGACCTGTTTTCAGGAGAGTAAATTTTCCGTACAGGTAACTCTCCGTTCTGTGTGTTTGTTTGAATTGAATAAACTTGATTCCCTGGCCAGCACGCAAGCTACGTGCTTTATAGTCCGACAAACGTTAAAAATGAAAACATCAAAAACGGTATAGGGATCAGCATTCAAAAGCTCTTTTGTGCCTTTGTCTTTCTTTGATTACGCATCCACCTACAGACCTCTGTTGCAAATGATGCGGACACTACAATAATTTCGTCGCAGCAATTTTCCCTTTACCAGCGTCTCCTGTCCAGTTTATAAACGGAGATTAACGCTTTAAAGTTCAACGGTTAATATAGGTCCCACTAGGTTTAACACTCAATGAACTCTGCACTTTGTTCGCAGAATACACCAATGGTTGTGTGTTTTGTGTGATTCTCACAATGAATATCGATTACTTCCTTAAATATTCACGGACTGGTCTGTGAGGTAGGAATTAAATTTTTAAATATATTTCAGATTAAAATTTCAGCCTTCTAAAGGTTAAGGGTAGTGATTTAAAAATAAACTCGTATCAGTGAAATGTAAATATGAGATGATAATTAATAACCGGAGAAAAGCAAACGGTAATAAAAGTTCTCAGCCGACATTCCAGAAAGCAAAATATGCTTTAAGCCGATTCCGGTGGCCGCGCGGTCTAAGGTGTGGGTCTGCCTCCGCTCGCTTGCTGGGATTGCGGGTTCGAATCCCGATGGGGCATGGATGTCTGTCTGCTGCGAGCGTTTTGTGTGGTCAGGTAGAAGCCTCTGCCACGGGCTGGTCACTAGTCCAGAGCAGTCCTACCGAGTGTGTGTGTGTGTGTGTGTGTGTGTGTGTGTGTGTGTGTGTCACAGAGTGTGATAAAGTACAACAATCAACCTATACACCTACAATGAGTAGGTAGAACAGGTCAGACTAAGAAATAAAGAACATACGCTTTAATTAGGTGTACCAGTCGAAAAACAGGCAAGTTATACGCACGAACACGCATAAATTACACGTTTCAAGATTTCAACTTATGGATCCTGATATGTGTACGAAGTCATAAAGCTTTCGTTTCTGCAACGTTTAGTGTAATCCCAACAAAATGCAGCAGCCTCCGACACCAACAGCTCTTAAAACAACAGCAATATATATATATATATATATATATATATATCCGTCTTGTTGCATAATACCCGTTTATCATTTTTGTGCTTGAAGCCTTTATTAAGATCTTCAATTTGTTCACAGATTCATAGGAAATATTTAGGTCGACAAAACAGCATAAAGAAGGGCTAAAACGTTTGTACTCTTCAGGAAGTATTGAGAGTGTAATGGAAGTATTGAGAAAAACATGTGATACGTGTAGCACATACAGGCTGGATGAGAAATTTATACCAAATTTTTGTTGGACAATCTGAAGGTCGCATAACTACGAGAATAATACTGCAATGGAATACAAGTGAACTAAGTCTTTAAAGAACGATATGTGAGTGTATAAAATGGATTTATCTTTATTAGGATAGGAATCAGTGTCGGGCTCTTTTAACCCCTTAAAGACGAAGCGTATCCGTTTTATATAAGGACTCAGTGCGTACCGCGCTGTAAACACTCTCCACTTCGGTTATAAAAACCAATCTCTTAATGTTTTATAAGGCAAAAGTTGCTGTTTGTTCTGAGATCCGTACAAAACACATAAACGCAATGTGGGCACCACGTAGAATTTTTTAATGTTAAACCGGGTCGTATGTAAAGTTACCGCTAGGCTTTGAAAGGTTAAACATGGCAATATATGATCAGTATTCTCCAGAAGGGACGAATGCCTTACTACATTAGAGACGATCAGTTTCCCAGGAAGACCTGTATTTCTTGGACTTGGATATCGAGTTGTGGTAAGCTAGCTGGCCACTACAGAAAGAGATATTACTTCAGTAACAGCATTGTTATAAACCTGGAAATATGTAATACCGTCAGGAGAAGCATTTAAATGCACGACTTCACAAATTTGACGTTGCACACACCGTGCAATATATGTTTCTTATTATAAAAATAACATTTTTCACATACAAAATATACATAATAATACGGTCCCTCTCCTACATGTCTCGGCGGTCAACCGCAACCCTCAGGCAGCAACATACATGTAACATAACAAAGCTAGTTTACATTTCAAATATTGATAGTGTTCCCTGAAGATAGAGCTCGACCGCCGAAACATGCAGCAGAGGAGACTGTATTATTATATATATTCTGCATGTGCAAATTATTGGTTTCATAATTAGAAAGCACGATTTCACGATCATACGTTTACTTCTGGTTGATTTAAAGACGCTGCTAGGAACTAAGCTCGATTGTACAGCGTCCACTTCTAAGAAGAATAATAAATGACGAATTGAAACGAGTGAGAACGTGCCCTAATTTATTTTATTATCTCGACATCTGCTTGAACAGACTTAAGAAAAACCATAATATTGGTGTGAAAAGACACTTCGTATTCGGGTCGATTCTAACCGGCTACCTACCCAGTACAGGCAAAGCATCATCACTTGCACCAAATTGGTTGCTCTTACAACTTTACACCCCTCGACTCTGCTGTTGTGTTCGCTGACCATCGATTTTGCTGAATAGTTCAGTTGTAGGTTAGAGGAAGGGTAGGGTTCCATTATTTGTCTTGCCTTAGCTATGCTACTTGTTTCAAGTTGGAATCGAAGCCACAGACCAATGTATTAGATGTTTATCGTGCACAAGCAACAAGCTATATTGAATAGGGCTCTGGTGTACACAGCCACACAAAGAGATTATACGATCCACTTCAAACGCAAGTCGAATTCCTGGTACATGAAGGGACGAGGGAGTACAGTCTGTTAAAACGATAGCTTTGATGTCGTAATAAGAAAACTTATTTACCATTACTTCTCGCGATTGTTACCTTTTCCTCTTAAGATATTGTTCTCTTCTGCAAAGCGCCCACGCCTGTTGTAGGGCCTACCCAGCCTTCTATTCAGTGAGTAATAGGGGCTGTTTTCCCAGGGGTGAGGACGCAGGCATGTGAATATAACCACTCACGTACATCTAGTATGGAGGTTAAGACTGCCTGGAGATACACCTCCACTCCCTCAGGCGCTTTCACTATTTGGTGCTTTATTAAGCACAGGAACCACTTAGCATATTATATGTTAGAAACTCAGCATACCCACAATATGACCCATAAACCAAACATAATATACGTACAATCAATTTCCGGTAGCGGTGGAAGGGATAACATTCGTTATGGGTATTCACAGGGGCAAGGCTTCTATTTTTGGACAGGAGACTGGATAAACGAAAAGGGTACAAAGCCTTTTAAAGGAAGAAAAGACAATTTCATATATTTTGTACATCTACTGTTATTTAGCGACACTGTCTATTCTAAACCCACACAGAGTCAATGATTTTTTAATGAATACGAATATGGAGCATTGGTGGAATGACAGGCTACTAAGGAAGGAAAATCGAGGCACTACAAGAATAAATCGCTTCGGTGCCACACTGCCCACCACATATCCCACACAGAACGCACTGCAAAATATTTACCACTTAAATAACAATCCGTAATATCTAAAGAACCTCATTGTATTGTGTACGAAATTCTGAATAGTGAATGACGGACTTCTTATCTATTAGTTTTTTGATAAAAAATGTTTTGGAGTTATGAAATAAAAAGGATATAAATACGTTTACTTAGGAGTCAAGACACGATGATTTATTTCGGTCTCCTACAGGAGGTCTGGCCAACAGGCACAATTACCGAAACCGCTATAAAATTATTTCAGAAATATGGCAGGAAAATTATACAGTAAGTTACGGATGTTTTCATACATCTGTGTTTTAAATTAACTTGTGACAGTGCATAAAACTGCGAGAAATTACTTATTTGATGAACGTACAAAACGACGGGTTACTTGCAAAAATCGTATGGTCGGCTTGTCTAATAATCTTCTAGTCTTATAGAATATATTAGTGTATATTAATTTGCGCACTGCTGTAGTTTTATTTTATTTTTGATGAATAAGTGTTACTTACGTGGAGTCACCTTATCTTCCGCTTATCTCAAATAATCTTCAATTTTCGCACCTGTTCCCATGATTTTAAATTTCGAATCACAAAGAATATTTCATGCATAAAATGTCTGTTTAAGGTATTAAGAATTTACCGACATAACACACTGCCTCCAACCTCTCCCCTGAACACAAAGGCAGTTGTTTCCTCCGAAACGTCAGTAAATTTTTTATCAGCCCATAAAGCGTTTAATCCTGAGCGACAACAGTTTTCATGATTCGCAAACACCATGACAAATTTCATATGCCAAGCTCCTGTGGTTAATTTTCTACCTCAAATCACTTTACACGACACTTATATTGTTACTTTACACTCCACAAAAATACTTATGTAACAAACGTCAAATATTCCTCCAGCATGCATTACCACGCGCAATTTCAGCACTGTAAAGAAAGTGTGGTTAAGATTGCTCCCACCTCAGAAGTTTGCGCTCTGTCATGTTATTCCTGATTCTAGGAAATTAAAAAGTATGACAGTGAAGTGTCCTCCGATGGCATTAGTTCATACCAACTTACGCACAAATTGGTAAAAAGTTCGAAAAGTATAAATGGGCGGACACACAGCGTGGTGATTTAAACAGCCTATGCTAAAAAGCAGTATCAAGCAGAGAAACAAACCTCAGAAAAAAACAGGAGCAGCCGATGCTGAAAAAATGCAGTTAGGAATACTCACCCCCGGAGACCACACAGAGCAGTTTCATCTCACGTCCCTCCTCATAAGGGCCCGCAACATTCACGACCTCCTTGCCTCTGTCGTCAAACACTGTCGGATTCATGGGAGGTGCTGCGGAAGACAGAAAAAAAAAGAATGTTCATATACAAAACTTGCGCTTTGCATAGGCATTTGGAGAATAAGGGAGTTGTACAAGAAGTCGAGGTGAAGTCTACCACTGGCTGTGTTTTAAATTAACCTTCACTCACAAACTCTTTTCTGTTACTTGTGTTCTCATCTTCACCGTTTGCAATATTATATAGCTAATATGATTGATATATTTGCCATATAGCCTACATATATAAAGTATATTATTCATATTAGTGAGGCGTTAAGTACAAAATTCCTGAAAAATTAATAAAACATACAAGGAAATGAAAATCCGAATTATTATTCTTTTCAAGTATGCCGATTTACCCCTCATCGTCATGTTATTGGTTATAAGTATTATTTAGTTTAGAATACTAATGCAAGTTACTCATTGCACGGTTTGATTATACTTTCACCCCGTGCTAAGCGGGTGCATGTCACCATAATACAGGGCGTCCTCAGGTTACGGACGTGTGACACCGCCACCACATGTGGAAGGTAGCTACAAATATTAACCTTTTAAAGTCTAGCAGTAACTTTACATACCACCAGGTTTAACATTAAAAAATTCTACGTGGTACCCACATTGCGTTTATGCGTTTTGTACGGATCTCAGAACAAACAGCAACTTTTGCCTTATAAAACATTAAGAGACTGGTTTTTATAACCGAAGTGGAGAGTGTTTCCAGCGCGGTACGCACTGAGTAATTATATAAAAAAGATACGTTTCGGCTTTAAAGGGTTAAGCAACCTCGGCCGGCCAATAAGGGATAGTCTTTCAGGGTGCAGGTTGGATGAGGAGATAGAAGCTCACTGTAAAACACCAGCTCGCTACCAAGTGATACTAACGTAAATATTAATGGGAATAAAGTATGAAAATGACTCTTGAAGACTAGGCTGGCACGGTTTGGCCTGGATGTCACGCTCAGGACAGAGACCAGTGGCAGGATGTTGTGAACTGTCGGATACCACAGGATGAACGTAAATTCTCGACCGGCTCTGTTCTATTTAACGACACTGTCAATTGCCAACTTTGTGTAGCTTAACTACCTGAAGACCTGTTAGCTTCTCAACAATAACTCTACTCAACGGAGTTAATCAGTTGCTGAGTTAAACTTCCATTTCGTTGACATTATTAAACAAACAAGAACCGTTTAATAACACACAACGTAAATCTTGTAAAACAAAACGGTTATGTTAGGTTGTCTCGATTAGTATGTAATGCAAATACCGTTCCTTCCAAGCAGAGCGCGACAAACTGGTGCCACATTTTGTCCAAATCAGGAATATTTATGGTCGCTATAACTGTAGCTAAAAACCGCATTCCTGCAGAGAAGATGAAATGCTCCATACGAATACAAAAGAATCAAGAGACTCTATCTTTTTAAGTTTAAATAAATGACTGACGACCGGTGTTGTGACACATGCAACGTGTGTTTCTTTACTAATATTCCTCCGGAGTTTGAAGTAATGTCTGTTCAATAAAGGTAACGGTAAAGATAAAGTTACCGTTGTTCCTGTGCATGCCATGAAGACAAAGGGGGAAACAGAGCCATACTACGTAGATCTTCCTTATTTATTTCGGTACTAGATGAAGATGAGTGGTCAGATTCACGGCCCGGCCGCCTTAACCGTGAGGAAAGTGTATGATAGGACTGAGTGTACCTCAGGTTTCCATCCCGTGGACTAGTTGCTATACGGACTACGTTAACTCTGGTCCGTTAATATAACTTACACATTTTACATTTCCATATTCATATTGTGCATACCGATGTGAGATGTTTATACAAAATATAATGATAAAGACAGTCTTCACAACTTGTAAATTGTTAATACAAGGATATATAAACAAGAATAAGACACATAAAATAGAAGCATCCTTAATGACGTGGGAAAGGAAAATCTTGAGAAAAATATATGGGCCAGCCTATGAAAATGTTTACTACAGAATAAAAGTGAATGAAGAAATTTCTAATCTATTTAAGTCTCCAGATATTGTAACTGTAATTAAAGTATGTAAACTGGAATGGTTTACGCATATTGTAAGAATGGATGGTGAAAGGACAGTAAAGAAGTCACTGGAAGGAAAACCAGGACAAGGGAGAAAGAAAAGGGGAAAAGCTAGATTAAGGTGGATGGATGGTGTAGAATTGGACGTGAGGAATATGGGTGTGAAAATATGCAAAACAAGAGCTTTGGACAGAAAAGAATGGGCATCTGCCGTGAGGGAAGTCAAGGCGAAACTCAAAAGGGATATAGTGTTAAAGAAGGAAAAAGATTTTACACTCCACAGAACCTTATTCCCTTTGGGAGTCGTGGTAGCTCCGTCGGTTACACAGCGGGGCTGTCTGGATATCTAGGGTTCCACTCCCGGCTGCGACACAAAATATTGCCAACGTCTTCACGGTTTTTTTTACTTGATAAATAATTTTAATTTCAGTTGTTGGAATATGATTGTACTACAAAATAGAACAATACTGCGCAAAATTAAATACATCCACCTCCTTTTAAAGTTCTAAAACAGCTGTCTGATTTATACCGTCTACATTAGAATACTCGAAATCCAAAATCGAAACTCACCTCACTTCGTGCTAAATTATTGTAAAGAAAGAAAAACTAAACAAAAATGTGTAAATGGGTTGTGACTACATATGTACGATACATATGAATCATAGCAGGGCCCGTACATGGAGGGGAACAGTGGGGTTACCAAAAAAACGAGCTCCTTAAACGACAGCAAATTTATTACCAGCTAAGCAACTACTGGCTTTCCAAGGATAGCTGTACTGCATGCTGTTAACATTATGAGACTAAGATACAGACATGTCACACATCCGACATGTTAGAAGACGTAATTTTGTCAGTTTTAGGAATCAAACGGCAAGCGATGTGAAATTCCTTTTTAGGTAAGTACTCTTAAGGGTACCTAGAAGCTGGAACAATTTCGACTTTATAAAAGCCACGACGCCCTGTTCTATTATTACTTTGCTTCTCATCCATTAGCCTCGCTGCATATTGTACGGTCATTACACCACAGTACTGTACGGTGACTTTAACCCACGCCTTATGAATTCTTTAATTTTTCTGCGTCTGTTTTAACCAACGCATAATAAACCACAATTCGTAAAATATTTATTTATTTTGCTGATGAGGAAAAGTTCCACTGTAGCATCACTCTTTATGACACAGTTCGCGAGTGACGGAAGTGTTTCATTTTTACATTTCATATAGCTTTCCTATATAGTTTTATATACAGACGTTGAATCTGGGTAAAGTAACAGGCGTAAATACATAGGAAGCATATGTAAATGCATTAAAATATATCTAATACCTTTCCCAAAATCCAAATCACAAATTTATGAAGGGTTTTTAAGTTTTCCACATTTTTTAGGCATGTCAGGATATTTTCGTTAAGAAAGTATTAAAACGGGGTTTCTGTTCAAGTTAGATGCATAAATTACTACTACTACTACTACTACTACTACTACTACTACTACTACTACTACTACT
>BLKM01008803.1:0-27183 GCA_013340265.1 Coptotermes formosanus | reverse complement strand
CTCACATTCTCCAAGGAAAGCTACCGACGTTGAATCTGGTACTGTACGCACACTCTCCAAGCTAAAGCTACCGACATTGAATCTGGGACTGTATTCACACTCTCCAAGCTAAAGCTACCGACCTTGAATCTGGTACTGTACTCACATTCTCCAAGTTAAAGTTACCGACGTTGAATCTGGTACTGTGCTCACATTCATCTATTCTGTGGAATGTTACCACTATTCAGTAAATAGCGAAAGGTTTTCCGCACTAACTGTAAAATAAATTTCACTCCGCAGGAATACAAATTAATTCCGAGTCTGTTTTGCGAAATAACTAGCATGAAACTGTGTCGGTTTTATCAGGTTACACATCCGAACATTCGCGTGGCTACATCGCATTCTGGTGAAACATTCACTGTTGGTGTGGAATACCATTCAGAGCCTTGCGTGTTTTCTGCTTCGTTCGCGTTTCCTTTCCTCATATTACACACTGACAAGGACCTTCTATGCATAAAGTCGACGCATACTGGTAGGCCGTGACCGTTCGCATATTTCACCTTCGAACTCACTGACTTTCTTTTTCGAATCTACCTCTTTTGCAAATCCACTTAACTTCGTTCTGTGACTTTTTAAATATGGCGAGTACTTCATGAAAGACAACGAAAACTAATTTCTGCCACTGCGCACTGTGCTAACTGTAATGTGATTATCTTTGTAACGGTAGGTTTGGTCTGCAATTAAAAGGCAAAGAGATCAGTGAGATAGGCAGGTATTAAAGAAAACAGCTTAAAAATCTTCGAATTCTTAACTTTACTACACAGAACTGGCCCAGGAGAAAATAGTACCTGCTGGTGATGAAGAAGGATGGGATGAAAACAAAGCAGGCATGGCCTGAATAAAAATTAGGAAGGGAACAAGTGGAACTCAAGCCGAAAGCAGAATTCAAAACTTAACGGCTACAGGCAGTAGACTGTGACCTGGATTAGTGTAGTTCATTTGGATCGGATGGGAGGTTTTGTGAACGCAAAACAGTGATTTTCTCTTCATGTTCGACTTTAAATAGGCCGTGCAAGTGATGGAGTGTTGTTGACGCATGTGTAGACACGAAATATTTAATGCAGCTGCAGCAAACCCGGCAATGATCACTCAGAGCGGTGCGCCGCCATTAAGCAGTGAGTCTAGGTATTGGCTAATCGACTGGGATTCAATTCCCGTCACAGTTATGGTTACTCTCTGCATGAACACGTCTAGACCGTCTGTGGTTTCCACTCAGTCCCATTTCTCCGCGTGTGACAAGCTTTGAGCTTGAACTACCCACATATTTCCTTTTCGTACAGACATTACGCATGTGTTGAACTTTATTTCCACTCCGTCTACACGCCTTCGTAGAGCATGACTAGTGGCAAAGCGTTTCAGCACAGCAAACGTGGAAAGTCTTGCAGAACTTCCAAGCGGCAAGTATAGTCGCCATTTACGAACTAAATAAAATAATATTTAACTAATTAAATAAGTCCATGTACCAGAGTCCTTCTTGAGCAGCCAAGAGTTCTTCGGCTCGCCAAGAAATTCCCGCATTTAATGCAGCCCTAAAGTTCATTACCGTGTTCCAAACATCCCTTTACTTTTTCCTATCCTGAGCCAGATCAATTCAGTCAACGCTCTCCCGTCCCATTTCCTTAAGAGCCATTTTATTATTATCTTCCTATTTACGCCTAGGTCTTCCAAGTTGTCTCTTTCTTTTAGGTTGTCCCACCAAACCTTTGTATGCATTTCTCTTCTCCCACATAGTGCCACATGTCTTGCAGTTCAAAGTTACTAAGGCAAGGAAACACGTTTTTAAAGGTAGCGTTCACCACGTCTGGATAAAGTTTCGGGTAATACTGGCGACAAGTAGGCCTGTGATGAATAGATCAAGCAGCTTCACATGGGTTGCGTGAATATCACGCACGGCTAATGAGAAATTCTTATGATATTTTGATCAGAAAGCCTCGAGAAAGCTGGCCACTTGCGCTTTGTTAAGAGCATAGAAATGAAATACAGAAACACTAATCACCAACAAATGCACAAAGAGAGTTTTATGATCAATCGTAACACACTCCTACATGTTTCGACCCTGCTGGGTCATCTTCAGGGAGAACTTTTTTGTTATCGTTACACTAAGGTTGCACTTTACAGTTGAGTGAGAATGTGCTGTTGACTGTGTACTGCGTTGTTTTTGGAGGCGTGAACCCTCTGCGGTGCCGGCCTGCAGGCCGGGACCGCAGCGAGTTCGAAACGAATATGGGTCCGATGTGTCTTGTTGCAACGATAGAACATCATACTTCAGATTTAATGTCATGTTATAGCACCTCGTCCAGCAGTATGGGGTTACCTGCCAACCAACAAGTTATTTTGCGTATTTACGTGGCCGTGTAATTGAAACCACGCCTCATCTGTAAATACATTAGCAATGGATCGTTCCACCACTGCAGCCTGCTTCACAGAACCAGTTACAAAACTGTACCCTCACAACAAATTTGCTATACCATTTTATAGGATTTCGTTCTTTATATAGTTTTCGACATACGCCGCACTGCTCTTCATACTCACGAACAATTTATTCGGTTGCGTGCAACTTACGAAAATAGTCTTTCCCGAGTCTCCTCTTTTCCACACGCATGAATAAGCCTTTACGGGATGCTGTGTAGTAAGCATGCAGGGACAGGGCTGTCGGGAATGAGTTACACACAGCGCGATAAGCAAGCCTCTACCCTGGGATCCGCATTAAACAGCATTCCCTGTGCCAGCGGCTGCGTGAAATGATAACATTAGTGGTAAACAGTAAAAACACGGCAGCTGTCTGTCCTGAGGTAAGTTGCTTTTGTAAACTGGGTAAGAATAATTTACAACAGGAAATTTATTTCAGCACTGTAACCTTCCTTTCGGTAGACTTAGATCTTTGCTTGTCCACGAATACCATGTTTTATGTCTTGTATTTACTACGAAATTATGAGTTCTGTCAAACGCGCCCAGTGTCTTCATTATGGGTGTTATGAGTGTCCGTACATACTCACTGGTTAAAGCGGTACGGTATATGAAATTTTCTACATAACCCACTACACAATTTTCTTTTACGAGCACCTGCAACGATGCTAGTAATTTTCCTTGTAGTATGTATAAATATTTTATTACTGCCATGTTACCCCAGAATGATATACCATATGTCGTAACTGAGTGGCTGTATGAAATGCATAGTTTCTAGTAGTGCTTTGCTATTTAGAAACAGTGGCGTAGCTAGCAATTTCTGCGCCCGGAACGAATAAATAGAATGGCTATGCCTAGGAGAAATCACGAACTTTAACGAAATCAGACTTATTAAATTTCCTTGCATTTGACTCAATAATTTAAAATCTGTCGTGTGAACAAAATCATGTTTGTTCATTTAAAATACTAAGTTTGCTGCCAGCGCCGGACGCACCACTCGCCCCCCCCCACCCCCTCAGCCAAGCCCCTGTCTATAAATGCAAGAGACCTTATTACAAAACAGTGACACTTCTCCTACTAAATCGAGAGGAAAGAAGGAAGGAAGGAAGGAAGAAAGAAAGAAAGAAAGAACGAAAGAAAGAAACAAAGAACGAAAGAAAGAAAGAAAGAAAGAAAGAAAGAAAGAAAGAGAAAGTGGGAGGGGGCATACTATTAAAGAATGCATAGCTACAGGGCTGATAATATCTTGCAAGCATAAACAAAACTATGACTAAATGGAGAAGATAACTACAATAAATAACAAAAATTTACTATGTAGGTACTGTACTGGGAAATCTTAATTATAACCTAAAAGATATATAGAAAAATGTTAAAATGGAAACAGGTAAGTACTTCAGGGTTGAACAGAGTCCATCAGGAGAATGAATTTATAACATTATAACCAATTTTAACTGATCTGTTAGTCACTTACTAAAGACTGCAGAAAGATTGACGGGTGCAAACAACCCAAAAAACGTACAGGCAATGAAGCAAATGCCTCAAACAACTTACAGAACTTTCCTAAATATAAATATTTGGCCTAAAATAGTTAATGAATTCAGAAACATCATTAAATATGTTAAATAAAAAAACCTCATGCAGATATGATGCAATATTGACAGAGTTTCTTGAACTTGTGCTGACTACATTAGCACCCTTCTAAACTATCTCTCAGTGAATGAATGAGGGAGCCTTCCCAGAATGATGTAAGTTACTCTCTTTGCAAAAAGCTGAAAAATCTTATATATCTAACTACAGTCCAATTTCCTTACTAACATAATTATTTAAACTCTTTACTTAAAAACATTACATAGAAAAGGGTAACTCTTTCTTAAATTCCAACAGTACTGTCACAGAGCATTTCGAAAAGGTTTATCAACGGACAAAGACATGTAAAATTTTATAGATGAAATCTCATGTGTCCTTAACAAAAAAAAACTTGCATTGGTGTGTTGTTCTGTGACCGTCTGAGAGCTTATAACTGCATAAATCACGACATATTACTATTACCATTCAGTGTTTATGCAATTCAAGGCGAAGGTGGACAGCAGTTTGAATCATATGAACTCTAATGACAGACATGAAGAAGTAGACATTAAAACTGCAAATTCCAACTGCAACACCTGCTGAAATGGGGGCACTGTAAAATACATAGTTGCTAAGATTTTATATGTGGTCCTTTCTTTTTCTCATGTACATTAACTTTATACCAACAGCTGTCAGTTTGCAGACCACACCGCCATCCCTTGATCATCACACACTAGTATCATTCAAGGGCGCACCTGGACGGGGTGGGGGTGGGTGGGCTGCAGCCCCCCCAAACCCACCAAACCGAAATTTAAAAAATGCAGATTTTGCAGATATTATGCTATCAAATTTTTATGCAATTTCCCTTTCAGCCAAAATCAGCCACTGAAATTGGCTGATGACTTGTATATTAGAATTTTGAAAAATAAATTAATAAAATTAAGAAAACAAGACTATGTGACACTGTGACTGAGTCATGGAATATGTAGTTATATTTGTATGTACATAAGTGCAGTTGCAGGCAATGTTATATTGTACTTACAACATGAATTTTATAACATGATTTTTAAAATCAAACATAAATTACATACAGCCTCAGGGTCACCCCCCCCCCCCCCCCAGGAAAAATTCTGGGTGTGCACCTGGTATCATTATATCACCCCTAAACTGACCACTTTAAAAACTGCATTACTGGTGCATTTGCCTACTTTAACAAATGGTTTAAAGCAAATACACTTACACTAAATTATAATAAAATGAACTTAATGACAGTTGCAACAATAACAACCCATTTCCTCGGGCTGCAGATTGGGAGTAAATAAACTGGAAAAGAACATACTGAATATACCGATACTACACCCGCACATAGTTCAGCATGCTTTGCCACAGGGCTAATCACACCAGTCAAGACAACAGATACTTCAGAATTAGTTTGCTTTGCATATTTCCATTGCATTGTGTCTTACAGAGTTCTCTTCTGGGGAAATTCAACAGACAGCAAGGAGTATGCACCACCCAAAGCAAAATTATTGGATTTATGGCAGGTTTAACAAAAAGCCTCCTGTATGTAATGATTTAAGACCCTTCATATATTTCCCCTTGGCACAGAATACCTCTTCTCATTACTACCTTTCAGTTTAGACAATAAGAACAATTTCAAAGGCACTTCAAAATACACGGTATAAATATGAGACATAAATGAGACCTTCATATAACAAATGCCAACCTCACTAGTTATCAGAAAGTTATGTAGAATGCATCAGAAGTACGCATATACTACATACTTTATACTATGAAGGAACAATGTTATGCAATGCCCATCCATCTAACACTGAAATCTTGTACCACGATACAAAAGTATTTAGACGGCTTTGACAGATATCTTTTACCTCACTCCAACTTGGTGGAAGGCTTTTTTGTTTCCCTGAAAACTTACAAGTACTGCACAAATATCTTGCAATATTTTTTGTCTGTGTAAAATGCTTGTCTTGTAAGATGGCTGTAAACAGCTACCTATATGTTATATTTCATATTTGTATTGCATTATATTTGTACCATGACTTTTACTACCCTTGTACTATATACAATCTATGGAGTTTAAATATATTGTGTCCTGTTTTACCAGTTTTTGTTCATAACACTGCCTCTGGTAGTATGTTGTGTTATTTTCTGTTCTGTAATACTCGCTGCTAGCTCTTATTCTTGCATTCACGTATGACTCCTCACATGTGTTTGTTTCATTTCTACAAATGTAATTCATTCCTGTCAGATTGTACTATTCACTTGATAGTTATCCTATCGCTGTTGTGCGTATCCCTGAATAGTCAGCATTGAGATGTGCCTGGCGAGAGACAGGACATATGTAAGTGTAAGTTGTTAGTCAATACATGGCACAGAAGATTGAAATGGTAGTTGGCTTTCACACCGACTGACTGCCTCGGACTTTTAAGTGTTAGAAACAGACCTTTGACACAGGGATCACAACCGTCGACAAGCACATCAGCAGATAACCGTCGTGTATAATCATGTTGGGCAAACACATTTCATTGCTTTTCATACGGTTTCTAATTTCTACTTTAAGACAAGCACAATAAAGGTACCTCTACCCATTAGTCTTTATTGTTGTAATGCTACATGTTTCACTCGCCACGCGACCATCATCAGGCAAAAACACATTTCATATAAAAGAAGGAGGTGCCAAAGCAAGTTGAAGGGTGCGCGTACGTGGGCGGTATCAGCTGGGATATTTAAGATCTTGAAGTTGGTCCTGCAGGCACATGGTCCTGCCCTAACATCCGCTATAGAACACTGCCTGCCATCTGTTCACAGTTGTAGGAACTAGTTCTTCATATCCCTGCTTCTTCGACCCTCGAACAAAAAAGTTGGCCGCTCTGTGGGCTACACAAAGGATATCCGCGGGCTAATGATTATCTTCAGATAAACATGGGGGACAGTATCGCGTGCTTTCAAGAATTTTCCCATTTCATCCGATCATTACACATTGCAAGTTATGAGCCACTAACAGCATCGTGCAACTATTGAGACCTGTTTGCGCACTAACGCACAAAATGTGCTGGCCCATGACGTTTCGTAATCTCAGTGAACACCTTTCGAACGTCGCTATACTATCAATGGGAGGGTTCTTACACATACTACAGAGATTGGTTAGTTTCATATGTATTATACAACATTAAATTATTCTGTCGTAACCAAAGAATTTTCTCAACTATCTAAAATTATCCCTGGAAATTTGCCCACAAACTTTCAATATGCATTGTCATTTCCGGCGTGTTTACTATTAACCGAATATTTTGAAATTTATACGTTTATTTGCGTTACTCTATACTGATTATTTTACAAAGTTGTGTTAGATGCTGCTTGTTAATGAAGTTTAACGGCATTTCCAACGAATTTAGGAGTTTCCGATGGTCCCATGATGCAATTCGCGCAGGTATATAAACGTCACATCCTGTTCCTAGAAACGACGAGGTTTGGGGTTGGTGGAAGTGTTGTTATATACGTCTTTCAGTTGCGGTATATTGATTTGTATTAGTAATAGTACAATATTCGATCCATTATACACAATGCCAAGACGTGGAAGAACTAGCCCTCCTCCAAGGTAAGAGCTGTCAGCGAATGGCGTTGTGAACCAAGGGTAGGTTTAATAGCACGAAATAGAACAGAAAATAATTAAATATGGTTTCATGATTGTGAACGTTTCGTCGTTCATGCTTTATACAGGAGGTCGAAACAACAACGCCACTTGGTCTGTATTTTTAAACTGTATTAAATTGGAATGACAACGGTGCACCCATGTTGAAACGAAGTGCACCATATTTCCTGATACCGCATATAGTGTTTCTGAACAGTAAAGAGTTCCACAAAATCTGCTGTGTATATTCCACCCACAGTTTGTGAACTAACCAAGTATGCGGGCTGTAATTTTGAGATCTGCGCTCTTCTGGGGTATTACGCCGTGGCGAGTGCTCTGCGTAACACCCCAGAGGAGCACAGATCTCATCAACATCACAGCAGAAGCCTGAAATCAGGGGCTGTAATTTGTGTTATGCAGAATTGTTTGTTATGGGACATGCACCAACATGACAAAACACTGTAATGTTTGTAAGAAGGGCAGAATTTGTGACATTATATGAATATCATAATAACATGCGTATATTGTTTTGTATGGCTTGCAAATTGAGTTGCAAGCTAAGGAAACATCCTGTCAGGGTTCCAAACATGAATAGTGACTGTAAAGGACTGGACGATTGTGAGGTTAGGTATGTAGGCTTTCCTCTTGTTTTATACCTTGCATGTAGTTCTGCTGAAAGGTGTCAGTTAATGAAAGACTTACTGGTGTGTGTCAGTATGAAATAAAAGGGTAAAGCAATCCCTGTACAGGCCCTGAGGGGTCCTGAGAGGTCCAGGAGGTTGAGGCTTTAGATTTCAAGACAATCAGCCCATGAAAGTGGTGGGATTGTCAGCCCTATGCACTGGCTACTGTGGCAGTTTAGTCACCTCTGTGTGATCAGTGAATAAATGGATGAATGAATGAATGGTGGGTTCAAGCCCTCATTGGTCCTGATGCACGTAGGCTGTAGTTACAGGCCCTATGTGTGCCTTAAACTAGAATGTGAGTCATGGGAACCCTGTCCCTTTAATCAAGTTCCAGATTGCTCCCAGGCTGAGATTTCTAACATCTTTGGAGTCCAGAAAAAAGGAGCCCAGATAGTGCTGGCTAAGTATGGTCAGAGCTTCACACTCACAGAAAGCGTGAGTGGAGGTTTCTTCCTCTTCTCTGCACTTCCTATATAAGGGGTTTTCTGTCAGCCTCATTATGTAACTATGTCATCGCAGAGTGTTATGTCCAGTTAAAAGGCCTGTAGTCACTGTGGATTACATTCTGTTAAAGGACAGCAACCTAGGCTTAGCTAGGGTGGGGCCAGACATCAATTCCGAATCCTGCCTCTTGAGTGCCAGTAAAACATTACCACAGTAATATGCTGCTTAAACAGCCAACCCTTGATCCTCTGCCTAATATTCTGCCTTCATATTTCGATGGTTAGCTCTGATCCAACAAACTGGTGATCAGAACCCTCCTTAGAGCTTATCGGCGATTTCATTTCCACTTACACCAGAATGTCCAGGGACCCTGATGAGACTCACTGAATGGTAAATGGAAAGATCATCCAACACCCCGTGGCACTGTCATACCAATGGGGACATAGTTTTAACAGCCTGAAGAACTTTCAGTGCTGCTTGACTGTCAGACCAAATAGTAATGTATTTTTCTTATCTAATAGTCATTTGAATTTCATAGACACAGGCCAAGGTAGCATATATCTTGGCCTGGAAAACTGTTGTATATGTAAGAGGGATATACTGAGCGTCCTGTGTATGATCAAAAACTAGTACCCTTTATGGAATATTGGCATTCATGAGTTATAACTATGGCTGAAAAAACCACAGTCGAATATTTGGGACAATGAATGTAATCGATATATTTATTTTATTGTTTGAAATCCTGTGTGATTTTGAATTATGTCACAGGGCATCAAATGTACCAGCCCGTACATCAAGCACATACACTCAACCAGCACCACACCATGCACCACCACAGCAACCCGTAGTAGTACAGCAACAGCCTGGGTTGCTGAAACAGATGGCTGCCACAGCAGGAGGGGTGGCTGTTGGATCTGCAGTGGTTGGTTATTCAACAGTTCATAGCTAAGTCTTTAAATAATGTGTAGGATGGGGAAATAATGTTTAAAATGTCCCTCATGCTTTATACATTTGATTGTTTGCCCATAGTCTTAAACTGCTGTGACATGCTTTATGATCTTTGATGAGAGTCATTATGCAAAATTCTCTTGCAAACAGCAGGGACAATGAGAACGGGTAACAATTTTCCTAATGCAAGAAATGCGTTATTGATGAGTGACTTCCCCTGAGCTCACCTAGTTTTTATTCCTTTACCAAGAATTTGTAGCATGTAGTGAGCATATTAGATCTAGAGTTCAGACGGTTCAGAATGATGTAGAGTTTAGCACTCTTATTGTGTGTTTGGGAAGTATTCAGCACCGAGTCTGGCTTTCCTGCCAGGCTGTTCATCAGTAGCCTCTCACGAGGCAGATGCTGAAATAGGGCCCTCATTTGCAATCCCACCCTTCAAAGTTATGTAGCAAATGCACTTCTAAAATGTTTTTAAATCAACAGTTATTGAGTCTGAAGTCTGACACTAGTTTTGGAACTACAGTGTTCACCTGAATATAAGACAACCCCATTCACAAACTTCATTTTTTAGGAAGATACCTGTGTTCACATTAGTCAGGTTTCTGTGTCACTTAAATGTTTGGATGCTTAATATTCTTCAATTAAATGATAACAGAAGTCTAATATTTCAGTATTATTGTAGTCAAGCATTACAAACATGCATTCATTACTGGAAGGAGAGTTTTTGTCATACTTTTCCTCCTGTAGGACATCATCTCATGTTACATTCACACTGTTTGACACACAGCACTTTTTGAACTGCTTGATGTTGGATTCTAGCAGAATGTTATTCCACGCAGTCTTAACCCACTGCACAATCAGTGCTTCAGATAGTCTTGTTATCTGTATTTCTTGTGCTTGTAGGCAGTTCCCAGATGTCAGCTGTTCGCCATACAAGTGATGTTTAGATTGGGACTGAGCTCTTTGGTTGGTTCTCCCATTCATTTTTGCCCACAAAGCTGATTTCTGAACTGTATTCAGTTTTTGAACAGTTTGTTCACTATCACTTAAGAACCTGTGACTGAGCAGTTACGTTTCTGGGCATGTTACCAGATCCCTGTTTAGATTATAAGTTACGAGTTTTCACTCACTTTGTTAAGTGAACCTTGAAAGCATCTAAAACCAGTATTCTCCTCTTCTTTAGAAGACAAGCTGTTATTCTCTCCCATACTTCTCTCAGCCATTCAGCCATGAGTTCTTCTGTCTTCCAATCCTTCCCATTACATTTAAATATATGTAATTCCACTAGGAAGTTTTTCTTCTGGAAGACTCCTTCTCTTTTGCATAACATGTAACGTTAGTTCCCTCCCATAAGCCGGAATTGGAAGAGTCACAGTGATTCTTAGAAGTGAATTATTCTTAGTTTTCATGTCCTGTTTTTTTGACAAGAACTTTGATTTTTTGTGCGAGTTGTAGCATGATTTTTTTTGTGCCAGTTGTAGCATGGGTCAGCATGTTAAAAATGTCTGAGTGTTGTCTGCATTGCCCATTTGTCATGAGAGGTCATCATGTTTTTGGTGCAAATTAATCACATGGCACTGGTGTGCTGTTAATTTGTCAAGGTAGTCTGTGGGAATCACTGGTGCTATGTAGTTCTTTGGTGAAGAACTAACTCTTTGTGATGTGTGAGTCTTACTGCTCAACCATCCCATGCTTTGAAATCTTGCTGTCAGTTTCAAAATTTTTCATACATGTGTTTAGAAGAACTTCGTACCAGTATTCAACAGAATATTAGCTGCCACAGTGACAGTGTTTGGCATTTTGAAATATCCAGGATATTTTGAGCTCCAAGCATGATAATTGTGGATATCTGCCATAGGGTCACACTGTAGGTCATGCTCTGACTGGCATGTTTGGTGGTGGAGGAGATTCCAGTGAAGTTCAACAGACGGGACCTGCTCCTGCCCCACAGCAACAGGGATACTACAGCACACAGTCAGAACCAACTGGACCTTGTGCATGGGAGATTAAACAGTTCTTACAGTGTGCACAGGGTCAGAATGACCTGACACTATGTGAGGGCTTCAATGAAGCCTTACGCCAGTGCAAGGTTGCCCACAGTAAGTAATATTGATGTTTAAATTGCAGACATTAGATAGCGAAAAAACCAGGATTTTTTTGACCAGCTGGATAACATTGAACTGCTAAGTAAAATTAATACATTCTTTAATAACACAGGCTATGACATCCCAGGTGCTATGTGCCGATAATTAAGTCTGTGGTAATGAAACTTGGAAAGTTCAACACATCTTTACAAAGGCTGGGTATTGCAACAAAGTGTCTAAAATGTACACATTAAGTGTGCCATGTCTGCTCATCCATCCATCCATCCATCCATCCATCCATCCCATCAGTCCACATGATACACATGTAACAGCATGGGAACCACTGGTCAGAAGGAGCTGTAATTTTATTTGGGGAGTTCTACTAAAATTTGTTGGACACATTCCAGTACTGATTAAAATTTGACATTTACCTTTGATCAGGGGCTGTCAAATCTAGAGCCTTCTGCTGGGTCATGAATTCTCAAAGCAATCAGTAGAACTTGATGGCCAAGTGGGGTGCCAAGTAGGTACTGTTACAGTTTGGGTCACAAGGGTAACGCAGTTTGTGTTTTTGAGTTGTGGATGAAAAGGTTGGAGAACCATAGATTGAGATGAAGACTACATTATTTTCTGCATGCATAATTTGTACGTAACGTGTTAAATATTGTTCAGAGCAAAAAATAATGTGGACAAAACCCGACAAAAAACCTTATGTACAGTTCTGTTTCTTTTGTTAAATCTTATGGGTTTCAAGGTAATTGAACAAAGGTGAGGGACAGTGTCCGAATTCCAGAATTGTTATGCTGGGTGTATATTTCATAAGTAGTTCAGACCTATGTTCTCATATTGCACATGTTTTAGACTTAACTGGAACCATTAAATTCATACTGTAAATGTCTATAGATATGAATCACTTCACAGAAGGGGCAGGATATTTCTTTACCACATTTAGACTCGCCTTCTGTCAAGATAATTTCGTGGGCCTCTTTCTTCAGGGACAAAGTGGCTAAAGTTGCTGGTGCATGAAGTTGGGCCATTCAGTTCTGTATACCTGCTTGTGATAGAGCTTAGACATAGTGGTAACTGAACCATTAAATTGTACTAGGTGTATGGCATCTGTATATCCTAATGATTTTTCATTCTCTTGTTTCAGACTTGTAACTACATTCTCTATAGTTCCTGAATATAGACTACAAAATTATCGGAGAGTTTACTGCACCTAAATAAAAATGGAAGCAGCAGAAGTATCACAAACGTTACCTTAAAAAGACATCTGTATTTGTCCATGTTGATGTGTAGTATTGGAAATGCATAACTTTGTAAGTTAGAGGAATTAAATATGTTGTTATGCCTACTGTTTGAAAATTTGTTCCTGTTTCATTCAGAGAAGAAGCAACTTTTTCTTTAGTTTCAGCATTGTGTAATAAATGTCTTTTCTCAAAAAACTGGTTTTGCATTGGGTATATTTGAAGAGCTGTTTATTCTGAGGTCCCATTTTTAGGTGTGTTTGCATAGTCATGAAAAGCACCCATCAGCTTCATCATGTTTGTCTTGCTGACTGTCCACATGTATCAAGTCAGCTCCAACTGGACAGATTTTTGTGAAATTTGATATTGGATACTTCTATTAAAATCTGCCAAGAGAATCCGAATGTGGTTAAGATTGGACAAAAATATTGGACACTTTATATCGAGACGGAAGTACATTTTATTGCTGCTGGTGAAATTCCCCATAATTCTCCCATTTGTTTAACATTACATGTTGCACTTTTAATATGTCCCTGCATAAGATTTGCTGCCTAAGAAGTAACAAATGATGAAACAACTTTTTTTTTACCCGTTTGATACATTTTCCATATGAAAATCGTAAACAGTTTCCCTGAGTTTACATGCATTGTTTCCACAATACAGCATTCAAATGCCACAGTCAGTTCATATGGGCTAACCTCCAAGGTCATTTCTGCAAGTTTCGTACAGCAGGATGATGCAACGTCATGGTGCATGGGTGTTGTATTTCTCCTGTGATGCAGACCCTGCAGTCAGTAAGTCAGTCAGTCCCACTACTCGGTCTCTGTCACGACAACTGAAAGATTGTACCAGGGGGCCAGAAGCCTATCCTGGCTGGTCTGTGACCTGCATGAGCATGCATTTGGCAATGCTGGCATGTGGAAGCTGGCTTGCCGCTACTGTGAGGCGTGTAAGCCACGTGGAACCCACCCTGCTGGAGGAGGGACAGCAGTTTGACAGAAGATGCATGTGTGCTCACATGCAACAGCTTATTTAAATGTAATTTATTGGCAGTAATATAAATATGTCGTGGTATAGCATGATTGTGAATAATTTCTGGTGACGGTGTAGATAACTTACAACAGCAATTCCAGAAAATACAAGACACTGCAGAGGTAGTGAAAGTGACTGCAACTACTGACCACCCCTTATGGTCTACCTGATAGTTAACATATGGTATCTAAAGATTTATACTGCAACTGTTTTTGAATAAAGAGCAAGAGAACCCACAATTGACAAGTATTTCAAGGAAAAGGAAACATCTGGAATGAAATGTGAACTTGTGAATGAAAACTCAGTTACAGTATAGTTAAAGGTGTAAATAAAACTGAATGAAAGGTTACAGACAAAATAGATGGTCACATACAGGTGAGAATGTGTTAAGACAGCTGCAAATTATACAAATTCAGCATTTATATGTAATAAGTTCACAAAAAAATGTAAAAAGCAGCACTTTTCAGTCCTACCCTTTTAAGACACTTCCCGCTTAAGAAGTCACATTTTCTTGTAATTTTCAAAAACATCTTAAGAGGATTTTACTGTAAAGTGGTGCATTGTTTCAGTCTCCATCCTGCAAAATCTGCAGGTATGATCTCCACTGAAGAGGCCCATAATATGCAGGTACCTCCTCACAGGAGCATGACCCATGAGGACTGCATCTACCTTTTTTAGTTGATGCCTACTTAATTTAAGCAGGTCTTCAGTTATTTTCTTACATGGTCTACCAATAAAAAGTTTGCCCTGTCTGTGAGCTGGTAATTCTTTCCAGGTGGCTTCAACTCTCTATCCATGGCCTTTCCCTATTGGTATTACAGTCACTTAACAGCTTTGCTGTGGGGTCAATCACCTCAGCTTACTATTTGATGTTTTCACTGTGAGGGGCAGCTTCTTTAAATAATGGATTTAAAAGTGGATTCAAAAGCATAAATGGAAGAGAAATTCAACCATCATTTTGATACTAATTAGGAGCGAGCATCCTAAATTTTTTAAAATTTTCAGATTTTTTAGATTTTAACTTGTGCACCAAACCGTTCATGTTTAATGACACACCACCAAAATTACAAGTCAATTGTAACATATTTCATATATGTTACATTGTTTGTGAGATCTTGCAAAATTTTACACATTTACCTTGAGTTTAAGTTTTTGTATAAGCAAACACCTGATGATGATCGGCTTGATCGAGACATGTACTATTCGAAAAAATAATAATAGATACAGGTTGTGTAAGACGGAATATGTAGTGTTATTTATGTAAGTCTATATACACAACAGAATGGACAACATCGAATTGAAAGAAGGGAATACTTTAAATTACAAGAGGGGATATTGCCATTTCATGGTGTATGGCATAGCTGTCACAAAGCTAAGAAGAGTGCTACTGTGACTACTGGTCAAGTCTCCTTTGCCTGACAATGCAAAGATGGAAGATGGAATTAAATCTGAAGCTGTGGTTCTGGTGTTTGAAGATGATAAGAGGCTGATCATCTACCTTGTTGAAAAATAGCTTGTAAATCTCACTCTAGTCCAATCCTGATATGTCCAATCCTGAATTGGCATTTCCATTTCACACCTTTACCTGCACTGATGGGAGGAGAGATGAAGCTAGAACTATGCATGATTTCAGGCTTCTGCCACAATGTAGATGAGATATGCACTCTTCTGGGATGGCACACAGTGTGGAATGGTAATTCTGCACTGATGTTTCGGTACAACCTATCAGTCACATCTTCAAGGGTCAAGAATTAGTCCAGAAATGTTGGCACAGAATTATCACTCAATGCTGTGTAATATCGCAGAAGAGCGCAGAACTGAAGCTACAAATACTGTAAAAATATTGCTTATCACAGACGAGAAGAAATTCTTAATGCAAGACGTATGTAATAACAGTATGGAAATATAACTCACTGTGAAATCTTGAAGATGGGAAGTTTCTATATCCCATGTGAATTGCTGACATACAAACTGACAGAAAGGAGGAAAACCAAAAAAATATTGAAAAGGATCAATCTGAACAGCCATACTGGAGACAAGTGGCCTAAGCCATGATGGTATTGATGATAATTATTATACAGGTTAAGTTCATTTTTAGCAAAGCTTACCATGTTACTGTTTTATTTTGACAAATATATATACCGCAACTAATATTCTACCAGAGCACATTACTTAACCAATAAGCATCTCCACAAGGTTCTGTTCAAATGTAGGCTCATGTATGTAAACTCTTTTAACCCCCAAGGCCCTGTGGACTGAATCATGATGGTGTAATACCTCATGATGGTTCGGGGGGGGGGGGGGGAGGCTGTACCAAAACCCTGTCCAGAGGCAACTCTCACTACCACTTGACTTACTGCTTGATGGTCAGCAACCAGCTGGCAGGGGAACATCTTGCTTTAAAGATTCACAAAGATATTAACCAGAATATAGCAAACAAACCTTCCAAAGGGAGAAGAAATACCTGGCAGAATTATGATAAAACACACAAAATGATAATAATGCATACCTCAGACTAGCATAGAAAGCTTCTTCATTGTGGTCTATGATATTGCTGAAACTATGGCATGGTTCAGTAGCTCAGTCAATTGGCATTCCCATTTCACTCCTTTAGGCTGTTGCCAGATTGACCGAAGACCAACACTGAAGCACATATACACGGTCACACTCACACATTCACTATAATCACGTGGAACCAATGTCGCTGGTTTGCATGGTGCAACTGACGTTTAATATCTCGCTGCTAATATGGTCAACATAATGTCATCACTTCACAAAGCTGTAGTATTTTCATATTTTTTCACACGTAACATACGACAAACCCTTACTCAGTAACGCAATAGAATCGTGTTACATTGTAACGCCACATTCTAATATTCCAACAAAATGGTGCAGCAAGTACAGCGAAGGCATTCCTTACCTACTATCATTACCGCGAAATGTTTAAAAGTGGCCATGTTGTCACAGAAGCGAGGCTGCACGGAATACAACAGTGCAGACTCACATTGTATAGTTGATAATCCGTGATATGAAACTTTGCACGGATACTGTATGACACTTACCTGGACATGCGCTGTATTTTACACCGCGAATGTGCGGTTGGGAAGTTGTCAAACCGCGCCTCTACTGGTGCCGCCGAGAAGTATGCGCATAACGGGTCCATCACATGCAGTAACACAGGTCACAACAAAATTCCTGGAATTGTACAGTAAAAAAGCTTTCTTCTAGTCATTAACACAACTTCATTTCTCTGTACACTACACACTTTATAACAAGTACAGAAATTTACATTACAATATTAAATATAAATTTGCATTTCATTTGAATCTCATTTCCTTTATTTTATATTATTCTATAGCAACAATCGTTCTCTAGAGGAGTGTACATTCATTTCCTTGAAAAGGCACAACATAGCAAACCCTGTTGACCGTCACGTGGATGTACCGTTCATTCCCGAAGTGTGCTATGAGCAGGCCCTTAAAGTCACTGCCTGGTAGAATCCACCCTTGATGCATACTAGGAATTTTCTTGTTATGTGATGATAAGTCCCAGGGGAGTTTTTACAATTTCCCTGTGTATTCCTCCAAAGCGCCAATATTTTTTTACATAATGACCTTGACAGTATTCCCCTCCCCCAGTCGAACTTGCGTTTACATCAAACTGTTTATTGTCTACTCCTCTGCGTTTTAACATACGCTTTGCAAATTCCAATAAAAATTCTCTGCAAGTTGACAGATGTAATAGAACTTAAATGTAAAAATTATTGGGATCTTCAGTTAATGATATAGGGAATGTATATGTCCTACTGTATTAACTCAAAATGACACCAATTTTTTGTTACAATGAAAATTGTTTTACTGTGCACAATAATGGGAAGGTTTAAGTAGGCTGTACATTCTAACTCTCATCCACTGATCATCATGGCCAAAGCTTTGGTGCACTGGTTATTGCTTGGAAATTAGAAATGAGGGTTTGCACTTCATTGTTAATTATATAATGATGAGATACACAAACTTGCCATATTTTAATTTAATTAATATTGAAATGGGAAACCAGGATTTGATTAGCATAATTTACAGCTGTTCCATTGGCATGAGAATGTTGCTGTGCAAGCTCAGCATACTGTTGCTATGGAAATGTCAGCTGAATGTAGTACACTGTAAATGCATTCCTGTAGGACATAAGTGTGCTACAGGATTACGTTATACTTATATCTCTTGTTTCTGTGTGATGATATATAAATTGAAAATACTACTTATTGGGTCTTGTGCTGCAACTAGTATTCCAACCTGGGAATCCACTGTAACATTCCACTTTTTGTCTACTGAAATTTGAGAGTGTATTTACAATCATAGGTTTCTAATGAAGAATGTAATTGCATGGAACACAGTCCTTGAGAAGCTGACGTTATTGCAGCTAGTTAGAGTTTATGTTTCCACGAACTACGATATTTTTGAATGCTATAGTAGCCATTTCATACTATGATATTATCCTGCATGCCGGTAACAAAACATCAGCATACACTTAGTTGTCTAGACCACACTCTGTGCAATAAGATATTCTATATTATAACATACAATTTAAAGTTTGCACAACTGAATTCAATAAATTATTCTCAGGCTAGCAGCTGCATCAGGTGGTTGAGTGGCATGTAAACCAATGTTTCAAGAACCATCTCTGTCCTCATCATCAATTCCCTGGTGACATGGCTGCTAGCCCCAGAATATTTTATTGAATTCTATTATATGTTCTTTACAGTATGCGAACCAGTCAATGTGTGTGCACACCATGGTTTTGGTAATGTGTAACTGTATATAACATGTGCTAATCCAGAGCAACTCATCAGTACAATCTCACCAGTAAAGGAAACACCTGGAGACAGTCTGCAATTACTGCTACACATCACAATAACCTTTTAAAGCCTAGCAGTAACTTTACGTACGACCCAGTTTAACATTAAAAAATTCTACGTGGTGCCCACATTGCGTTTATATGTTTGTACAGATCACAGAACAAACAGCAACTTTTGCCTTATAATTTAAGAGACTGGTTTTTATAACCGAAGTTGAGAGTGTTTACACCGCGATACACACAGAGTCCTTATATAAAGCAGATACGCTTTGTCTTTAAAGGGTTAACAAAGCAATGTTATGCCAAAGAAGTTCATGACATTACTGACAAAGTGTGCAATAATCTTGATGATCAGGATAAAAACCCTACCTAACTGTAAGACACATGCTACAAACCACAAAGATGGTGAAAGAAATTTCCCACTGGAGTTTTAAGTCATATCAAATAGGCATACATTCCCATTTACTTCCACAGTGTTTAATTACTTTTACACCAGTCAATCTCATAACACTTTTTACTGGACACACTTGAAAATGACAGGTGGCATATTCATAGAGACTTCACTCAAATACATCTCATGAAATTCCCACAGTAACAATTCAAGCAGTCATACACAAACTGCTATCAACATACATAAGGATGCATATGGGTTAGCCTTGTAGTTTGAGATTGGTCTAAATGGACATCTTCTGGGTTCTTATCCTGAAAAGAAAAACTTCCCACATCCTTATAAATGAATTCACACCCCACAAGACAATACTAATGGCACTTCCCATACCCACATAAAACTCTGTCAGTGCTCAGAACAAAAACAATACATTCAAACAAAAGACAACTTGCTCATTTGTAACACCTGTGACATTCATAATACATATTTTATGCAACATAGCAAAATTGTCCATATATGCTAATGCTTGACAGTGATAACCCAAAAGAGCATAATTTCACAGCTTCTTTAACTCTGATCATAAAAAATTTACCTTTCCTGATATCAGGGTGTCAGTCTTTGAATGCATTGTTGAACACCTCTGTTGCTTCTTCTGGTCACACACAGTTTCTGCTGTTTGAAAATGCTTGCAGAATTCTATATGGGCATTTACATTCTCAGCATCTATTTCAAAATTCAGTAAGCACATTATTAACCAGTCTTGCAGAGACCTTCACAGTGCTCTGAAAGGATACCTAAGAAGAACTGATTTATCACAGATCATGTAATTCCTATGAATCCTGAAATACCAAGACTGCCGGTATATATTTTTGTTTCCAGGACATTATGTGGTATCTGCCACATTGGCCTAACACAATAAACAGACATCAAAGTCAACCCTTAATGACTGCTATAGGCCTCAGTTTGATACATTTCTTGCTGATTCCAGCAGCATGGCAGGTGTCAACAACATCGGTAACATTTTTGTATGATTCTGGAGCTTCCTCCATGACTAATTTAGGTGAAGCCACACGAATCGAGATTCCCATTTCCTCCAGTTTGTTTAGTACATCTTGGTAATCGAGATTTCGTCGTGACTTTGCTCTTGAAAGTGCTCGTCCCTGAAAGAGAATTCACACAATTATTCTATGGTTTCTACTGATTCCAATTATAAGAAAAATGTTTAGTTACTTTTTATAAGACTTCCATCACACCAGGTACTACCACGGTAACGATGCGATACAGCTGTCTCTGGCATATATATCGAAAGTATTACTGCCCGAATCAACTTGCTTCATGCCTCTGTACAGTCAGCTGTTTAATCTTCCACTACATATATGGTTATTAAAAATTACTGTATCTTCTGGAATACAACCTTTTCGTCTTGGAAAATGGTACACAGAAATCTGGAAACATGTCAGTCTGAAGGTATAAGAACAACTGAGAAAAACCACAACACTGACGAGGAGGCCAACAACCCAGTTCAGATTTGAACCCAGTATCTTCTGAGTAGAGTTCTAGAAGTTACTGCTCCAACATCTCGCTTAGTCCAATTTCAAAACTTCGTACCTGTACAATACATGATACAATATGACAAGCATTCCTTTGTTCAATACTATCTGCCACAAGGGTGCCCCCACTTCATTTGCTTACTCTACAAGGCAGACAGGGCCAAAGATCATCATTTGGATCATACATAGGAGTACTCATCACAGCAAGAAAAAACTCAGTATCATGAATGAAAACATACGAAGACATCTAACTACACTTACAGCACCATGACAAGTTGAACCAAAAGTTTCCTGCATTCCTTGCTCTGTGCCTGTAAGGACATAGCTACAAGTCCCCATGGTTCCACCAATCAGGACAGGTTGTCCTGTTAGTTGATAGTCCACAGGTATCAGAGGATGATGAGGTGGGAAAGCACGAGTAGAACCCTGTAACAATCACAGCACTTAAAAATACCTGAATATTCTAATATACTTCCTCACATTACACACCTACAATACAGGTGACTCTCAGACATTTCTCAAATTTTTACCCTAGGCTTAGCACACTTCTGTAACCAGTGATTTTAAAGATCTTTATTATACAAACTAAAAGGACTACTGCAGAAATAAAATTCTTAGCTGTAACTGTGCTGTGCTAAAGTTCGATAATCTCAGGGTCTGCACTCCAACAGTCAACCAACCTTTCTGTGGACCAACAGCGTCTTCTGCTTTCCATCAACAATATGTTCCTCAATTTTTGCAATATTGTGTGATACATCATATATAACATGCATATCCAAGTCGTCTGGTGTTAAGTGGAACTGTTTTGCAAATGCCTGGTGAAAGAAGTTGAAATAAGTGTCACCATTTGGAGAAGATGAATGTATATACTTGACAATTTCAGACTGCACAAATATTTTTATGCTCTGCCTTACAATTATGCAATAAACATTTCACTACAGGTTGGACATCCCTTACCCAAAATGCTTGGGACAGGAAGTGTCTTGGATTTTGGATATTTTCAGATTTTGGAATACTTGCATATTATAATGAGATAGCTTGGGGATGGGAACCAAATCTAAATGCAAAATCCATTTATCTTTCATATACAGCTTATGAATATATAAGTTTTATTTCGGGTATAAAAACAAATGGAGCTTTGAATTTAATTACAACCTCAAACTGAGCACTGAATTTATTTACAAGCACCTACATCTGTACAGCAAGGTGTTCATCATCGTGAGATGCTGGTGCGCAAGTTTTGGACTTTGGAGGTTTTTGGATTTTTAATTTTGGATAAAGGATATTCAACCTGTATAATGCTCTAAAAAAATCTCCCATATTTCAAAATGCTATCTCATGGTTGATCTGCACATCGCATATTAGAAACACTGGCACAAAACTTATTCATATTTCAACAGGAATATGTCACAAACAAACTTCTTCAAAAATACCCAACCTCAATAAATTGATCAATTCTGAAAAGACAGCTACAGTAACAATAAGATACTGAATGTGAGAGAATAACAATATGTTGTATATGATGCTGCTCTGTAGAGGAATGTTTGCACAACGTCTTCCTACAAAAACAAACTTCATTGAGAATACCTAACCTCTAGGTCTTCTTCAACAGCTAACAAAGCATGACCAACACAAAGAGACAGGCCTACATTACTCCAAGTCATAAGATGACAAACTACAATAGCCAGTGGTTTGGAGATCTGGTGCTCACACACAAAAAATAAATACTGACAAACCTTTCATAAATTACACTAATATCCAGCACAAGAAGTACTGTATGAATTCCTAAATGTTTGAAGAGCATTAAAAAGGACAAATAAACACTTATGTTAATTTTTAAGGAAGGGCTACTCCTGAAGTTCATCCTCTGCATATTTACATAGTGTGTGTGTGACCAATTACTACTGCACACCACTGACGTGCTGCTGAAAGATAACAAATACTAGCAACACATAATCTGAACTTCTGCATTTCAACTTTTTCTCAATTTGAATCTTTCTGACAAGATCCAATGCAATAACCACTTCTGTCATCATACCATAAGATAAACTGTCTTATCCCAGTCACTAATCAAATCACCCACTAATCAAATCTATTTAAGGAAAAATGCACAAGATGGCCCAATTAAAGACCTTAAGAGCTTAAAAGTGAAACAGCCAGTGGACAATTAATGTCAGTAAGCAGTTATGGCAATTCCCACTGCAACCGTAAGCATTATGCATGATATAAGTTGTGGCTTAATATTCAACCACGTGGGCCGGAATAGCTTAGTTGGTACAGCGACCCACTACGGGATTGATGGTGCAGTGTGATCAAATCCCAGTGGGTAAGATTTTTCACACCTGTCCAGACCGGCCCTGGGGCCCACTCAGACTCCTGTACAATGGGCACCGGGTCGCTCTCCCAGGTGTAAAGTGGCCAGGGCATGGTGTTGAACACGCACCCCATCAAGTGCCAAGGTTAAAGGAAGAGTACAGCTATACTTCTACTCCCCCTCTGGGCCTTCATGGACTGTTCTAGGATGGACGTCACCTTAATATCCAGTCAATCATGTGGCAAGTCATAAGTGTTAACAAAGGTGCATAATTCAGAAAGGGTGTAAAATTCAGGTAGAAAGGTACTCACTCCTCAATGATGCTGGGCTTTAAATTCTAACTACTGCCCATGATGGAGGGGTTTTAAATTGATACTACCCTTAAATGCAGTCATGAAGGAATCTGAGGTCTACACACTGCAATGAGGCCAGCACCGAAGGGTTAAACACATAAAAATCATTTTGAAGAAATGTGTACTTCACTGAAGCATACCCTCCCACTCTTCTTTAAAAACATGAAAACTGCAAAACATATGGTTGCATGAATGCATGTTTCATCACTACCTGTCTGCTGAGGAAGGTCATTGAGCTTCGATTAACCCAAGCAAAGTTTGCAGCAGCTGCCATGGATTTGAGATAATCCTGACCTTCTCGGGACCCGATACGAGCACAAGCTAGCTGTCTATCATTTGTTTCTATATTATCACGCTTCATGGCCTTTTCCATCTGGACTAAGGCATCTGAAACATAATTTATGATTAGGAGCAACATCTGAAGAAACTGGAATAGCAGAATTTTGGTGTCATATTTGATTAATTAGTATGTATCATGCATGCCATGTATATTTTAAAATTACAGTGCCATCATTTGAAGCTACACACATGCTTTGTTCCCCAGCTTGAGTTGCACAGATTTGGATGGACAGTGGCCTCAACAAACACACAGTCTATACACTTCACAACTTCTCATCAGTATCATTCCACAAAATCTTTGAATGGCTACAATGATATGAGCTTATGCATTACATGCCTAGCCAAATGTAATTCCAAGCCTATGTTCTGTTCTGTCATGCTGATTCTTTTGTAGAGATGCAGTAAATGATACAGACACTGCAACGAGAGTTCATAAGGTACCTATGTAAAAAGCCTTTGTGTAGGAAAATAAGAAGGTTCTGGCATAAAGTTTAGGGAATTACAGTTCAAAACACAGAAATTATTTAATCATAACTAAATTACAGGAGACAGTGTCATTACTAGACATAAAAGAACCACATCCAAACACACAGTGATAAATGAAGGGAAAATGGATCAAACTGGCACTGGGCCCATCATTAGTGGACAACACAAAACAAAATCTAAATGTATAGAGCGCACTGAAGAGAAAATTGACAAAATCAGTTACATACTTTAATATTATCCTGGAAAATACCATATAAGACAACAATAGTCAACTAGCACACATGTTTGCTTACTTCATGGTAGGTGTCCAGTGATTTACTGGAGTGATGCTGAAGATAAATTGTACTGTGTATAGGCTGCTGGTTGTCAAGACAACCAACAATCCAAATCTGCATGACCCATGCTGATACAGTAGTGCCTGTCTCTCCCACCTGAGCAGCTGTATGATTTTTGTGTATCACTCAGTTATGGTGCATATATAATATGATATAATATAATAAATATAATATTGTGTGTGTGTGTGTGTGTGTGTGCACATGCACACACACACATTTACAAAGTGGACAAGCTCAGTCAAATATACCTGTAGCAACTTGATGTCCAAATCCTCTGCTGCCAGAATGAATCATGACACAAATTTGCCCTTTCATTTCAATACCCATTCTGCTGGCTGCCCATTTATCATAAATTTCATCCACAACCTGTATTTCAGCATAATGGTTCCCTGCTCCCAGCGTTCCTAGCTGTGGCAGTCCTCGCTTTTTGGCTCGCATGCTTACTTTGGAAGGGTCAGCATTCAGCATCCGTCCATACTCCTCACAGTGCTCCTTATCTTCAGCCCAAATATACCCTGCACACAGGTTCATCACACACCATAAATGACAACAGAATTCTAATCCTGAGGTCCATTTCTTGTTCTGTCATGAAATGGTCACCTACTACCACCACCACCACCACCACCACCACCACTACTACCACTACAGTAATTTTCTTCTGCTCACTAACAGTAACAATGTGACTGAAAGACTTCACAGTTAACACTCAACATTATCTTAGAACTTCCAGTGTGTAAACTATTACCAGTATTAAGCAGTGCTACTTCACAACTGTGAAAGTAGCTAATATGTGTGTCACACAGCTGAAAAAGTATGTCAACAGATTAAGCTGGTGGTCAACACACAAGACAGCATTCTCAATAACAGATAACATTAAGGAAGATTAGTTTACAAAACAAACATTCTGGTTCACATTTAACTCTGACCTTCTCGCAGGGACCAGTCCATGCCCATTTCAAGTGCTTCCTCAAGATCTCTGGCATTCATGGGGATGATTCCTTTGGATCCAACTCCCACTGGAATGTGGTCAAACATGCTCTGTGCTAGCTGCTCCTGGTTACAAAATAACAGAGTTCTTAATGAATGGTTCCCAAACTATGTTCCATGTGTGCTAATTCCAACAAGAATTATATTATACATCCAGCACTGATGGAATGTGAAAATCTTTGTGCAAAGTACACTTCTGGAATCAGTGTGTGAAACCTGATAATGCCAGTCACAGAAAGCCTTAAGAGATAACATGGATATGCGTGAAGTATGACAATGTACTCACTTTAACAGGAAGCACGTCCTTCTCATAGAGATTTGTCCGTAGAAGTCGCACACCACAGTTTATATCAAATCCTACTCCCCCTGGAGAAACCACTGACATAGGATCACCCATGTCAAAAGCAGCCATATTTCCTAAGTGAAAAGAAAAGCATCATTCATTATTCTGTTTTACCCTGAACAAACTCCATGGCACAGGATCTTCCTTCCACCAGGCTGGCATAGTGATAATCCTCTACACCTGTTTCTAGAAGATGCCTTGTGTCTCCCAAACTGTCACCTTGCTGGACCATTCAGACTATGATGGTGAATTAGTCAACAGGAAAAAAAGAACTGTAAATAAGTAAAAACTGTGTTATCAACTAAGTCAACTTGCTTCACATTTAGCAGTGGTTTGACCTTTCATCATCCTCTGAGACCATATGGTCTCTAAAAATGTATTGGTGAAAGGCCTAGCATGTCACATTCTGGTCTGTGTGTGCTTAATGGTAGCAATTTATATGTCCACACTAAGCACTAAAAACTCAGGCAGTCACATGGTACAACTGGCATTTAAATCTGTGTCCTAAAAGTTAACCATGTAACAGATGTGATTATCTCAGAACTGATACCTGTCTTTCCAAAGGTTCACAACATTATGCTCTGCCTGGCCTTGGGAAATGAGGTTCCTTTCTCACTTGTATAATTTCAATAAAAATAATTAAACTTTTTCCAAAACATCATTTAATTGCTAACAACCCTTATTTTGATCAAACAATCCCAATTTGGCACGAATTTCAGAAAGTTGCTTTTCTCTTTAATGTTTCTGCATTTCCTTTGTGCTGTCAACCATACAACAGTCAATATAACTGATGACCCATTGTGTTTCACTTATGTCATTAGAGGTGTCCAGTAGTTATACAAACAGAAAACTGCCTCAAGAAACTAAAGATATAGCATGGGTTGGTACACAGCTGTAGCTATGATGCAAAAGCCTGTGGAGACCCATCAGTGACAAGCCAACTCCCACAAGACACTGGCTGTACTGCATCAAATTCGTCACTTGTGGCAGATTCCAAGACAATACCCTGAATTAAGTTCCTCCACAACACACTTTATTTCATTATATGCATCACTCTCATTTCATTCAGCACTATATTTTTGAGTGCATACAACCTTTGATGCAGATGCAAATCAACTCCCCCCCCCCCC
>BLKM01008802.1:0-14928 GCA_013340265.1 Coptotermes formosanus | reverse complement strand
TTAACTTACGTAACAAAATGCATACGTGGAGTTAGAAATCTGTGGAGGAGGAAGGCCTGTACTTGCGCTTCCTTTCTGCGAAGGATAAAAAAGAACAGGTGTGCAGCCAGGATTTTCCTTGTCGGGGGGGGGGGGGGGCTGTCCCTGAAGCTGCACATATTTCATGTTTCATTTAAAGATTATGTTATAAAAATTTTGGTGTAAGCGCAACATAACGCTGTTTGCAATAGCATTTACATACACACGAGCATAACTACACGTTCCGTGACTCACAATGTCCCATCATCTTGTTTCTTATTTTATTAATCTGTTGTTCGAAATGCTACTGCACCGGTCACTGGCCGACTTCGGTGCCTGATATCGGCTGAAGCGGAAATCACGTAAAACTTTTGATATCATAACACACACAAAATCCGTGTTTTTTTAAATTTCGGTTTTGGGGGGCTGCTGCCCCTCGCCCCTCCCCCCTTGGGTGCGCCACTGATGAATGTGATTTGCTTTTCGATGTCAGACTGTTATTTGTTGAAAATGACTTCCAATTTTCACCTTGTTACACCAGTGACTCTAACAGAACTGCGGTATCGAACGGATGTTTAGTGTCTGTTTCTACAAAACACGTGGAATGTGTAATTCAAACCAATGAAACCGGCTATCAGCATATGCCACTGAAGTCTGCAATGTGTAACGTTTCCTACCGACTCAGCCATGTTAAGTGGGTCCCTGTCACCACGGCATGGCGCGTCCTCGGGTTGCGGATGGAGGAACGGCCTCCAGGTATGGAGGGTAGCTGCGAATACATTGAATAAGCAGTCGCGGACAGCCGACAAGGGGTGGTCCTCCAGCTTGGGGGTTGGGCGAGGTGCTAACAACTCCTCACCGTAAAAAATTATGATGTTATGAAACAGCCCACAAAGCCTCGGACCTGGACCGATTCTTTGGTACGACCCCAGCTATGGAAAAAGGATATGAGTTTTGGAACATGGAATGTGAGGAGCATGTATAGGCCAGGGTCACTTATGACAGTGGCCAGGGAATTAGCTAAGTACAAGTTAGATTTAGTGGGTGTACAGGAGGTTAGGTGGGACAATGAAGGGACTGTAAGAGCCGGGGAGTATTCTTTTTTCTATGGCAAAGGGCAGGAAAATCATCAATTGGGAACAGGTTTTTTTGTGCATCAGAGAATGGTATCAGCAATCAAGAGAGTGGAGTTTGTTAGTGCTAGGATGTCATACATAGTGCTGAGAGGCCGCTGGTGTAATATCATTGTTCTGAATGCGCATGCACCAACGGAAGAGAAGGGTGATGATTCAAAGGACAGCTTCTATGAGGAATTAGAAGGGGTTTTTGATCATTTTCCTAAGTACCATATGAAAATTCTGTTAGGAGATTTTAATGCAAAAGTGGGGAGAGAGGATATTTTCAAACCGACTATTGGGAATGAGAGTTTACATCAGGATAGCAACGATAATGGTGTTAGAGTAGTAAACTTTGCCACATCAAAGAATCTAGTTGTTAAGAGCACTATGTTTCCGCACCGAAACATTCATAAATACACCTGGACCTCTCCTGATGGGAAGACTCACAATCAGATCGATCACATATTGATAGATAGGAGACGGCATTTCAGTATACTCGATGTGCGATCTTTCAGGGGAGCTGACTGTGATACTGATCACTATCTGGTGGTTGCGAAAGTTAGGGAAAGACTGGCAGTAAGTAAACAAGCAGCACAGAAGTTTTATGTAGCGAGATTCAATCTCAAGAAGTTAAGTGAACTAGAGGCTAGGAAACAGTATCAGCTTAAGATCTCAAACAGGTTTGCAGCTCTGGAAAACTTAAATGTTAGTGAGGACATGAACAGGGCTTGGGAAAACATTAAAGAGAATATCAAAATCTCGGCTCAAGAGAGTCTAGGTCTACACGAACGGAAGCAGCATAAACCATGGTTTGATGCAGAATGTGCAGAATTTTTAGATAAAAGGAAGCAGGCTAAAATTCAGTGGTTACAGAATCCAAACCAAAATAATGGAGATAATCTGCACAACGTAAGACGTGAAGCTAGTAGACATTTCAGGCACAAAAAGAAGGAATATCTGAAAGCTAAAATTAATGAAATTGAAACAAACAGTAAGAACAAGAATATAAGAGACTTGTATAGGGGTATCAATGAGTTTAAGAGGGGGTACCAGCCTAGAATTAATGTAGTAAAGGATGAGAAGGGTGACCTGGTTGCAGACTCCCACAGTATTTTGGCTAGGTGGAGGAATCATTTCTCCCAGCTGTTGAATATACACGGGGTTAATGATGTTAGGCAGATTGAAGTACACACAGCAGAGCCACTAGTGCCTGAGCCCAGTGCCTTTGAGGTTGAGATGGCTATTGAAAAACTAAAAAGTCACAAATCACCAGGTATTGATCAGATTCCAGCAGAATTGATTAAAGCAGGGGGTAGGATTATTCGGTCTGAAATCCATAAACTTATTATTTCTATTTGGAATAAGGAGGAATTGCCTGAGGAATGGAAGGAGTCGGTCATTGTGCCTATTTATAAGAAGGGTGATAAGACAGATTGCAGTAACTATCGAGGCATATCACCTTTGTCAACTACGTACAAAATTGTATCCAACATCCTTTTGTCAAGGTTAACTCCATATGCAGAGGAAATTATTGGGGATCATCAGTGTGGATTTCGACGTAACAGGTCAACTACTGATCATATATTCAGCATTCGTCAAATACTTGAGAAAAAATGGGAATACAATGAGGCAGTGCATCAGCTATTTATAGACTTCAAGAAAGCCTATGATTCAGCTGCTAGGAGGGAGGTCTTGTATAATATTCTCATTGAGTTCGGTATCCCCATGAAACTAGTAAGGTTAATAAAAATGTGCCTAAGTGAAACATATAGCAGAGTTCGGGTAGGCAAACATCTGTCTGACACGTTTCCTATTAAGAATGGCTTGAAACAAGGAGATGCTCTGTCGCCATTGCTTTTCAACTTTGCTTTAGAATATGCCATTAGGAGGGTTCAGGCAAACCAGGAGGGCTTGAAATTGAATGGTACACATCAGCTTCAGGTTTATGCTGATGATGTTAATATATTGGGCGGAAGCGTACATAGCATAAAGAAAAATGCAGAAGATTTAATTATTGCTAGTAAGGAGATTGGTCTAGAAGTAAATGCTGAGAAAACTAAGTACATGGTCATGTCTCGAAATCAGAATGCACGACCCAATCACAACATAAATATAGATAATAAATCCTTTGAAAGGGTGGAAGAATTCAAATATTTGGGAGCAACCCTAACGAATCGAAACTCCATTCATGAAGAAATTAAGAGCAGATTGAAGTCGGGGAATGCTTGCTATCATTCGGTGCAGAATCTTTTGTCTTCCAGGTTGCTATCCAAAAACACAAAGATTAGGGTATACAGAACTATAATTTTACCTGTTGTTCTGTATGGGTGTGAAACTTGGTCTGTCACACTGAGGGAGGAACAAAGACTGAGGGTGTTCGAGAATAGGGTGCTGAGGAGGATATTAGGGCCTAAGAGGGACGAGGCGACAGGGGATTGGAGAAGACTACATAACGAGGAACTTAATGACCTGTACTCATCACCAAATATTATTCGGGTAATCAAATCGAGAAGACTGAGATGGGCGGGGCATGTGGCACGTATGGGGGAGGAGAGAGGTGCATACCGGATTTTGGTGGGGAGACCTGAGGGAAGGCGACCACTCGGGAGACCCAGGCGTAGATGGGAGGATAATATTAAGATGGATATTCGGGAAGTGGGATGGGAGGACATGAACTGGATTGAGCTGGCTCAGGATAGGGACAGGTGGCGGGCTCTTGTGAATGCGGTAATGAACCTTCGGGTTCCATAAAATGCAGGGAATTTCTTGACTATCTGAGAAACTGTTAGCTTCTCAAGAAGGCCTCTGCTCCATGGAGTTAGTTAGTTAGTTAGTTCCTACCGACTCAGAATATTCGACCCTGCTGCGGAGCTCGGCAGCAGTTGGTCTGTCTTCAGATATGGCAACTGTAGCAGCTGCGGTGTTGCTAGAACACACGGCTTACGTACAATTCGTGGCACTACCCGGCTTGGCGTCAAGTGTTCGGCCAATATGCAGTCCGCATTGCTCCAGTTACACGAAGGCGTATTGTATGGCCTTTGCTGCTGTATATGTGCACCCGAAATGACATGTACTGTTGTAGCCGAACGCTGGGAAATATTGTTTGTATGTGTGTCTGTCCAGCCTAACCCCGAGAAAGGACCGTTTGGCCCTCCATCTTAGGGTTTTCGCTACGACAGGGGTAGGAGGACGGAAGGAAATAAAATTATAAAGGGTGTGAGGTTGAGGACAACAAGGGGGTAGAAATTAAGGGGATATATGAAGGTCTTCCGAACCGGCGGCAGTCGTTTTTGAGAGAAATATGAAGAAAGAGGCATCTACTTTGAAGTTGGCAGGAAAGAACAGGTTGGCGGTGACCGAAATAAAGTGGCACGCTGCTAGCAGTACGTGTATGAATGGTGGTCAAATAAAGGTGGAACCTGTAGCTACTAATGTATTAATGGCGATAAATAAACCGTGAACTCAGCGCAACTAGTGAATGTATCAGGGGTAAATAATAAAGGTGCGATACCTCACCGAAAGTAATCCATCCTTTCGTCGGGTGCACTGGTGAGACCTGAGGGCTGCACTCTGTCACATACACCTTTCGTTAACTCTTGTGAAACTGTTAGCGAGGAACCGCTGTTGAACTTATATACGTAGCAAAACCGGTCAAATTTGTGGAGATGAGGGGTGGGGAGCATAGGAATTGCGCGAGGTTACGACGAAAGGTCAGTGTACGTGAGAAGACGCCAGACTTTGTGGAGGTTGTATCCATCTTACATGGTTTAAGTCGGAGGGGGGGGTGTTTATTTTATTGGCTGCCTGGATGACGTGGGGCGGTACCTACTTGTGCGTAGGGTAGTTCCTAGGGCTTCACTTTTACCGAAGCCTGTGCCCTGTATGCTCCCAGTGGTTTGTTTTAACACCCCTGATTGTGAGCCCCCCTGACGGGTGTTTCATGTATGTCGAGACGCTCTTGAGTCTGTGGCATTTATTTTGGCCGAGGGGCCCTTCGCCACAGGAGGCGTGGAATCTGGTACCTTGAATTCAGTTCGACCGTTCCTAGGCTCGACCTAAGAGGGAGGCAGTAACAGGATGCTGCAGAAAACTGCGTTTTGCGAAGCTCCAAATTTGTATTCTTCACCAAATAATACTGAGGTGAAAAAAATTATTGGAGAATAGGATGAAAAAGACGCGTAGTGCGCGTGGGAGACATGAGACATGTACAGTGCGTGTGGGAGACATGAGACATGTAGTGCGCATGTGGGAGACATGAGACATGTACAGTGCGTGTGGGAGACATGAGACATGTAGTGCGCATGTGGGAGACATGAGACATGATGGTGGGAAAGCCTGAAAACAAGACATCACTTAGCAGGTGTTTTGGTAGGCAGTAGGATAATATTAAATGAACCTTCAACAGAGCTGTTTAGATGGTGTGCACTGGTCTTGTGTGGCTCAGAATACAAGAGGACTGGCCGGCCGCATAACAGGAGTAAATGATCCCCAGGTTCCACAAAGGGCGAATAGATTCTGTACTGCATGAGCGACTATAAGCTGCTCAAGGGAAAAGCAGCTTTAAGGAATGATTGAGCAGTGAGGTAGTTACTTTCTTAGCTACTTACTTAGCCTGAAGGAAAGTTGGTCGCAATTCATATCTGGAGAGTTATTACACATAGATGTAGTCAAGGGTAAAGTGTCAAGCAACTTTTGATCTAAAAATAAAGCATTTTAACGGTTTAAGAACAAGGTTAGCCTGTCTTGTGTTTCAAGGTTCAGTTCGAACAGCGCACCAGATATTCTCCGTCCCGGTTGTAAAAACCAGTCAGTTAATATTGTACAGAAAAATAATCGCTGTGTGTTCTGGGACCATACAAAAGACGAAGCTGCGCTGTGTGGGCATAATGTGGAATTTTTTAAAGTTTTGCTCCGTTGTACATAAAGTAACCACTATGTTGTACATAAAGTAACCACTATGTTGTACATAAAGTAACCACTACGTACATAAAGTAACCAATATGTACATAAAGTAACCACTGTGTACATAAAGTAACTACTGTGTACATAGAGTATCCACTATGTACATAAAGTAACCACTGTGTACATAAAGTAACCACTATGTACATAAAGTAACCACTGTGTTTTAAAGTGCTAATTCTGTTTATGGGACAAGGGAATTCTCATTTCCCCTTATTAATGATATTCAAGTAATTTATTTATTAAAAATTCCACAAAATTGAAATGAACAGGTAGAAAGGTATGTTAAAATTCCTTGGAAACCCTTTTCGGAGAGCTTGGATTCCGCGAAGCACAATTTTGAGTCCATTGTTATGGCATATTCTAATTACAAAGTCATAGGCGACACCCTAAGTAAGGCAGAAGAATTGTGGGCTTAATTCAGACCTCTTTTATTCCGCGTACATTACTCCAACAAAGGCATAGGCCACACATACAAATAACAAAACCTTACGTAGAAAATTAGTACTTCAACGGACCGATCTAGGCGTCAGTTTACTGCAAGCGATGTGACATGCGTGCGTTACACAAAGTTCTTGCAAGAAGCTGCGATAGAAGTTCCCGTTTTACACGGCATCTTGTTCAAACATTTTAATTTTCTGGCTGAGAAGTATACAAACGAATTGGATAAGGGAGACATAAATAGAAGTTCCTAACTGTAAAGCACATGTAAAGCACATGACAAATGTTTACAACAGTCACACGGTAATTCCGGGTGAGACGCAACACTTGTGGCAAATTTCGCTCTAACGCAATCCGAAAATCGTCAAAGCGGCTGAAAATTCGCAGATCTAATTACATCTAAGGTTCCTACTAAGTTGTTTTCAAAATATCTGCAGAAATGAAAGTCTCTGAGATACATAGCGACGAAAAAGTTGTTTCGGCGGCGTCCCTGCCGGACATGCCGGTAGGGACGCCGCTTTTTGGCACGGATAGATGCCGCCGTTAGGGAGAGATGCCGCTCTTTGAAAATATCCTGTGAATTCAAGCAGCAAGATAAGTAAATTAAAACTGTTGAAATTATTCAAAGTAAGGAAGCCATATCAACATTGAAACAGAAAATATATCACAAGTTCACAGTATTCCAACCCACTGAATTCAAGAGGCTAAGTTGTGGTGAACGAAGTAACCACAACTTAGCCTCTTCTGCAGCTTGCTGTTCTTCTCTCGCAGTAACTTCCTACTGCGGTCCACGCATGTGTCTGTGTGGAGAACAGGGCCGTGCAGGCAGCCCGCAAAATACAGCCAGTCACCTTCCCTGTGTCCACTGCACACTCGGACTCAACGTTGCCTTGCAATGTTGCGGGACTGAATCTCGGCTGGGTCCGAACTGCCCCGCAACACTGCAACAAAGAATCGGAGCTGCCCAGACCCAGCTCAAGTACACGTTCCTTGGGTCCCACACGGAATGGGATTCACTGGCAAAATGCTGCGCAACATTTCAAGTGTGGACGTGCTCGGGGGCATCGCAGCTGCCCGTGCGTCAGTAGGCTCCAAGTTTTCACCATGTGGACGACGGAAAGCCCTGTATTCTCTTTCGATATTTTGCCACCGATCATTTTCAAAAGACATTCGAAGTCTGTCGTAGCCATCCTGATAAAATTCCTGAATCCAGATCCGTCTTCTAACTTCAGGGTATCCAAAAGGTCAAGTCCCTGTCTGTATACTCCCGTGAATAACTGACGCATCCACCAACGTTTGGGCTTTGTTTTTATTGCGGTCACGGAGCAATACAAAGGACGCGGCCACTGCGGCAAGAGCTAAGTCCCGTGCCATGACGGAGCGAAGTGACTCCCGACAGACCTGCTAGGTGTGGACACGATTCATTGTATCGGGGCAGCGTGCGGGCTGTGCCGCATCAGTGAATGGCAACATTGAGTCCGAGTGTGCACTAGGCACTAGTTGTTTGCAAGTAGTTGTCCCAGCACGCACAGCATTAGCTGTTTGTGAGTAGTTGTCCCAGCACGCACAGCATTAGCTGTTTGCAAGTAATTGTCCCAGCACGCACAGCATTAGCTGTTTGCAAGTAGTTGTCCCAGCACGCACAGCATTAGCTGCTTGTGAGTAGTTGTCCCAGCCCGCACAGCATTAGCAGCTTGTGAGTAGTTGTCCCAGCACGCACAGCATTAGTTGTTCGTGAGTAGTTGTCCCAGCACGCACAGCATTAGTTGTTCGTGAGTAGTTGTCCCAACACGCACAGCATTAGTTGTTTGTGAGTAGTTGTCCCAGCACGCACAGCATTAGTTGTTTGTGAGTAGTTGTCCCAGCACGCACAGCATTAGTTTTTCGTGAGTAGTTGTCCCAGCACGCACAGCATTAGTTGTTCGTGAGTAGTTGTCCCAGCACGCACAGCATTAGCTGTTTGTGAGTAGTTGTCCCAGCACGCACAGCATTAGCTTTCTGTGAGTAGTTGTCCCAGCACGCACAGCATTAGCTGTTTGTGAGTAGTTGTCCCAGCACACACAGCATTAGCTGTTTGCAAGTAATTGTCCCAGCACGCCCAGCATTAGCTGTTTGCAAGTAGTTTTCCCAGCACGCACAGCATTAGCTGTTTGCAAGTAGTTGTCCCAGCACGCACAGCATGTCGTGTCAGAATTTTCAGGTGCCTCTTGATGGTGAACATATTTTTTAGCGAGTTATTTTTCTGCATTTTCTGACCTTGTTGACCTAAATATTGGGACTGTGTACACTTCCGACTTTTCTCTGCCCTTTGCCTTTATTTTTAGCTCGATTCGTTCGCTTTTGCCTCGGCATTATTTGCTTCTTCAGTAGGAGCAAAAGAGTTGCATTTTGTTCTCCGTATTTTCGGCACTGGACTGACCTTCAGTAGTCCGGAAGGAGTAACTTCTTCAGGACAAGTGTGAGAGGGCAGTGCAGTATTCAGGGTGCTTAGTGAAGGTCCTGCTGAGACAGGTAACACAACCTGCGGGTTGTTTCCTAAGTAGAGGGTGCACAAATCGGAGCCATATCCGGAAGTGCTATTTGCATAAAAGACACAGCTTCGCTGGTATCACACATAGAGAAGAAATATTCAGGCACTCCGTTGCGGTTCAAAGGATAAATAGGCTTACCCGTTGACTCAAAAGCATTTACATCAACACTTAATGCAGCTACTTTGTTCCAACCAAACCCGATGACATGCTCCACGTGGTATCGAGCGATTTGCTTTGTGGATTCTGCTTCACTAAAGCTGCGGCTGCATTTTCGAAATGACACTTTAAAGGCTCCAACAGCATTAATCCAAAGGCTGCAAGACATGGGTAAAGTGACCCATCAGACAAGTGATGGTGACGTTACTTTCAGCAGCAGCCTGAAGCAGTCAGTGGAGCCTGCAGTAAGCTCTGTGGCCACCTAAAAGTAGAAACACCTTTCCTAAAGCTTTGTGTTTGCAGAAATGCTGTGTGAACCGCTTGATGGCTAAGTCGGTGCTAATGTGCGACTGTTTCCGGTTTGTGCACGTCTGACCCTGGTGGTAAGATGATACAGCAATACGAGATGTACAAAAGAAATAATAATCACCAACTAATGCACAAAAATATATTATCGTCACTATAAAAAATTCCTACATATTTCGACCCCCCTGGGTCGTCTTCAGGGAGAACAGTTTCGTTACACTAGGGTTGCATTTATACAGCTGAGTGAGAATGTGCCATTGACTTCGCACTCCGTTGACAGGGAGCGTGAACTCTCCGCGGTCAGGGTATGGACTGTAAATTTGGGATTTATGCGTGGAATGTGTGCAGGCCGTGGCAAGTTGGGGGGGGGGCAGCTTCATGCTTTGCCAAGTTGCGCCTGGGTGTCGTCCAGTAGTTGAAACAGAGGGTTATATTCGTGCGGGTTTTGTTCAGGTATGAGCCGGTGTTCTTGGTGGTATTTTTGGATCTGTGATTGTTCTAGTGTATCCATGCGTTTTCCTTTGCTGGCAGGGTGAATCAGAGACATAATTTTCTGTATGAAGTGATATCCATGTTGCTGCTGTAGGACGTGCTGTGCATATGAAGACAGTGGGTTGTTGGAGCGGATGTACTTGGAGTGTTCGGAATAGCGTATTTTCAGGCTATGGTCGGTTTGACCAATATATGCTAGGTGGCAGGTGACGCACCTGAGGCTGTAGATGCCGCTGTTCTCATATTCACTGTTGTTATGTCTGGGGTGTGTTCCAAGTAAGCTGGCAATCTTGTCGGCGGTCCTGTAAGCCACTGGTATGTCTGTTTGCTTGAGCGGATGTATGGTCCGAGGTATGCGAGGGTAATTGGTTTCTATGGGGATCAGTCGGATGCTTAGGGACTCCATCTTTCCTTACCGTGCGCGTCTTCATTGCGCTGAGTAACCGCAGTGGGAATCCGTTTACTCCTGCGACGTGTTTAATTGTTTGCCATTCTTTCTGTTTGCGGGAGTGTGTGAGGGAACGATGTGCCGCCATTTTGTGCTCTGCGGGGTGGTTGGATAGGCACGTATAGTTGTGTCTGTGGCAGTGGGCTAACGGAAGATACCGATTTCGAAGTAAGCATTGTTGCGAATTATGCGTAGGTCCGAGCCATTGATCTGACGCTCCACTTGGTGCGATGGTGTAAACGTAAGGTTGCCAGTGCGTTAGTTAGTGTGTCGACGTTGATGAGTGATTCGTCGTGCAGGATCAGTACATCCTCAGCTTATCGCGTGTAGGAGATGATAGACTTAGTCTCCAGGATACGCTTAATTATGCGCAGTTCGAAAAATTGCAAGAAGGTTTCAGCCACTAAGCTGGATAAGGGTGAACCCATAGCGATGCCTTTTCGGGATTGGTAGAATTCCTGGCCGAATTTGAAATAATTCTGCATCAAGGCGGTACGCATTTGTTCCAGTGTGTGGGCCCTTACTGTGGCTTTGTTATTGTTGATCCTTCGGAAGAAACCCTTGATGTGAGTGGATTCGTCAACGAGAATGTCGACGTACAGGTCCTGCAAGTCTGCAGTGCTTGTTAGTGGCTAACTTGGAGACGTCCTGTGATAGGGCACATGAGTTTATGGTGTTACATGTGTTAGTGCGGTGCAAGCAGCTTGTGAGGTTGCTGGCCATACATCCGGCTATATTATAAGAGGGAGCACTGATGCTACTGACCACTGGTCTGATGGGTATGTTTGGCTTATGTATTTATGCATTAGTTGTGATCATTATTTTTTGTGTGTGATTCAGTGCACGGATATGGAGCATGTTAAACACAAGATGCAGTTCTTAGTGCTCTATAATGTATATGCACGACGTTTTCAAACAGATTTGGAATTGTGTGAGTGCGACGTTTCTACCTGAAGTTTTTGCGACGTCCCTCTCAATCCTCGGGGACAGAAGCCGCACCCCCTCCCCGCCCCCCACTTACAGATCGGAATGAAGAACATGGCGGCTACATGATGTGAAGGCAAGGTCAGCAACGCCGGAGACCTCTGATGTATCGCGTTTGCCTAGGTACTTCGACTGGAATTATTTAAGACACATTTCTTGAACACTAGAAAAAGTTCGAACATAAAATTACTAAACTCGTTGCACAAAATCAGTTATAAGCCTCGCAAAACAGCGCCGATATTTCCTACATTCACAAAACACCTGTCCAGACTCACTGAATAAGCACGTGTGTTGCGGTCTGCACAGGATTAGCAGAAGCCACCAAACCAAACAATGCGGTCTCTCCTGCCGCGGCAACTCTCCTGCAAGCACTGTGTAAACCAGAGGAAATGAGTGTATTAAATATCGTATGAAGGAAGCATGCAAGAAAGGTGTTGCATTTAAAGGAAAATTTACATAAAGCAGGAAGGGTGGTATGAGAAGTAAGTGCGTAAAAGATTAAAGAGAAAACGACTGTATCTAAGTACAGATATGAAAAAATTAATTAGTGACAAAGAAGCGCGGTGTAAAGAATGTATGACCAACAGATGAAAAGAGGATAGGAAGGAATGTAAAATACGTAAAAGAAAAGTGAAGGGAGAATAAGGGAAGCAGGAAACTTTTTAAATCATCCGTAAATAAAACTTGTCTGTGATAAAACGCTACGATACTTGGCAGTACAGAGCAGCCCGACCTGTGCGAGCACTCCCGCAAGAAACAAACTCCTCGCAGCGGCAGCGGCATGTGCATCTGCTGATGTACATCTGCTGATGTGCGTCTGCTGATGTGCATCTGCTGATGTGCGTCTGCTGATGTGCATCTGCTGATGTGCATCTCCTGATGTGCATCTCCTGATGTGCATCTCCTGATGTGCACTGCTGATGTGCGTCTGCTGATGTGCGTCTGCTGATGTGCATCTCCTGATGTGCATCTGCTGATGTGCACTGCTGATGTGCATCTGCTGATGTGCACTGCTGATGTACATCTGCTGATGTGCATCTGCTGATGTGCACCTGCTGATATGCATCTGCTGATGTGCACTGCTGATGTACATCTGCTGATATGCACCTGCTGATGTGCGCCTGCTGATGTGCATCTGCCAAACACAGCGAGCTGTCTGCAGCAGAAGTACAGCAAGGTGGGCCACTGCAGAGTTTCAACCCTCCTCGAGTGTTAAACACTGCATTTCTGAAACTCGTGACAGGCTGGAGTTAGTTTGCAAAGAATCTGAAAAAGCATGGTGAACTATCGGGGCATTTTACCTCAAAGGAACGTGCTAACGCGACAGAATGTGACAGAATATGCTAGCCCAACATCCTGGAAAATTGCAAGTCTTTAAACAGCAAAAATTTAATACACTAATTCAGAGTTATTCAAAGATACATATCTGTAGTGGGTTGTGCTCCCGTGAAATGTCGCTAATTCATTGTCAGGACTTGGAAGTACTCTGTTTTGGTGTGTCTGGATGAAGGGAGGCAAGTTACAATAAAGATGTAATTTTTCTTATGAACACGTCCTTATGAATTGCAAGGGCACAAGTACAAGTTTAGACGTAATTGCTGGGAGAGGGCGTGATGCCTACAGGAAATTGGGCTGGGCCTAAATGAGGGCGTTATTTTAAAGATGACCTTCAAGACATGAGATATTAGGGACTTAAAATGACTGAGACTGGAGTCCACTGGTGGGTCGCCGTGAATGGTGCAATGACTCTGTGGGCCGCGGTCACGCGGTTCAAGGTTTTGACAGCCAGATGACTATCAGCTTCTCAAGAGTGTCCTGTTGCACGCAGTGAGACAATGTCAGGACTTCAAGGGCTGCGTGTTCGTGCTAGGGTGTTCGTGAAATGTGGGTGGGTGCAACAAGTGGTGCGGGTTTAATAACTGCTGCATGTGCCCGGAGAAAGTTTGTAGGTTTTAATGTATTACGTATTTCTGGCTGCGCCGGAATTGCTTCCTGCTTTATACTTATGTTCCTCCAGTTCGGTACATATGCAAACTTGTGTGCGAGATGAGGAGGGCCACACCTGCCGCCGCGGCACCTTTCACGAGTCTCGTTATATTTTCAATCCTGCCTAAACTGTCAAATTTTGTACTGGTCCCAGCGAAATCGGCCTTCTCTACTTTGAAATCACGAGAACTAATTTTCTGTCAGCCTTAAACCGACTGCTCCACATGTTCATCATTATAACGGCTGTAGTGATGACTGTGTCCACCGGTGACAGCACATTTTGTGCAGTGGCAGTGTTCTGTGTAGGCGCCACGTCATTTTGCGGCTGTTCTTTTATGCGGTCAAAAGGTTTCAGGTAGATCTGTTTGCGCGATTCGAAAAGCACGTGTTTTTCAATTGTATCCAATACAGTTGGTACTTCAGTTGTCCATGCTATATAGAATCGCTTCTAACATTTTGAACAGCAATATCCTGAAAACCAAGCAAAATTTTAAAAGTTTTCCTTGGAAAATAAACAAAAATTTGGCGTTACGAAGGCACAGATGTAGCCTTAATTTTGACGTACATAGCAAGTGAAATATTGAAGACTGGAATTTGAAACGCGGCATCAATTTAGATTACTCACGTGTAAGTTACGTGTGAATATTTTTATGGGCGATTAATTGCAAACGTGGACAGTATGCGAACATGTCGGGTTATATCCGGCACAGCTGGCGGGTCAGCCTGTAATTAATCAGTACTAAGGCTTCTGTGTGTCAGTGATTAAATTTGCAGGTGTTAGGTACCTAGCAGAATGGCAGGTTTCCCGTGAAACAGAAAAGAGGGTGAAGTTTCTGGCATTAACCCTTTAAAGACGAAGCGTATCTGTATTATATAAGGACTCAGTGCGTACCGCGCTGTAAACACTCTCCACTTCGGTTATAAAAGCCAGTCTCCTAATGTTTTATAAGGCAAAAGTTGCTGTTTGTTCTGAGATCCGTACAAAACATATAAACGCAATGTGGGCACCACGTAGAATTTTTTAATGTTAAACCTGGTGGTACGTAAAGTTACCGCTAGGCTTTAAAAGGTTAAGAGACAGAATTCTGAGACTAATATTATCAGCCAAGGAAGGACAAAATTTTGATCCTGGGAAAGCGTGAATAGAGAAAAGAGCGTCAAGGTGACGCCATTAGCTTGTAAAGTGTGTCACTTACAAGCTGAAGTGCGTAAGTGCAGTCACGGGCAATATTAGGGAAAAAGTGCCTGGAGCATAAAGCTGCAGAACTCGCTGGCTTCTTTCCAGCTTGCTGGCATCAGTAGTGGTAATGTTACTGCGGACAGGCGAGTCGTACGCCAACTTAGGTCTAAGGCGTAATATAAGAAAAATGAAAATCAGTAATAGAAAAAGAGTAGGGAAAGGTGGGTGTGAGCACCAACATTCTGAGTGATTGAGAAAACACGTAGTGAACGTGGTGAGGACAGCGGGGTTCGGAGTCCAAAGGTAGCC
>BLKM01008783.1:0-12094 GCA_013340265.1 Coptotermes formosanus | reverse complement strand
CCCAATATGTAGGTCCAGATTCGGACACTTCACTTTGTTCATGATGACTGAAGACTTTTACTTTCACAAGTTTTGCGATGTCCTGAGATACTTGTAAATTAGAGAGAAGTCAAATTACAGCCAGGATGCTGGAAATAACAATTAATTTTAGGTCACTTGCTCTTACAACAAAATGGAAGTGAATAGTGGACTGGAATGGACACAGGTTACTGAATGCTAACTAAGGACGCGAGAAAGGAATCGCGTAAAGCAAATCGCGCATTGCTTCATGTAAACTCTCTCTACAGGACAGACCACTGAAACCTGTGAAGAGCAAATACAATTTATAATTTAATTACTAGACATACACACATTTTCCATTACAGATTGGTTTCTATTTAAAAGTGTCTGCGTGTATAAAAATATACTGGACAGTACATAACTAACACCATGGAGCAGGATCATATTCAGAATCTAATAGTTACTCAGCTAGTCAAGAATTTCCTGGCATTTTATGGAACCCGCAAGTGCATTACCGTGTTCACTACAACCCACCACCTGTACCTTATTCTGAACCAGAGCAATCCGGTCCAAAACTCCAGCCTCTTTTTTGTATATCCCTTTTAATATTACCCTCTCATCTAAGCCTATGTCCTACAAGTGACCTCTGCCCTTCCGGGTTCCCCACCAAAACACTGTAGGCACCTCTACTCACCCCACAAGGGCCACATGGGCCGCCCATAACATTCCTCTTGATTTGACCACCGAAATAAAATATAGAGAAGCGTACATATCATGAAGTTCCTTGGTATGGATTCTCCTCTAGTGCCCTGTTATCAGGTCCCTCTTGGTCCCTAACATTTCCTCAGCACCCTACTCTCTACCTTATATATACGATATGCACTGTCACTGAGCAGTGAGTCACAAGCATTTTAAATGTGCACTTTCTTTCTTTCTTTCTTTCTTTCTTTCTTTCTTTCTTTCTTTCTTTCTTTCTTTCTTTCTTCCTTCCTTTCTTTTTCTTTCTTTCTTTCTTTCTTTCTTTCTTTCTTTCTTTCCTTCCTTCTTTCTTTCCTTCCTTCTTTCTTTCTTTCTTTCTTTCCTTCTTTCTTTCTTTCCCTTTATCACTTGTTCATTTCTTTCTTTCTGTATTTTGTTCAATTCTTCTTTCCTGCCGCTTTTTGTCAATTTCTTTCCCTTGTTTTAACCAGTTACCTCTACACCGCAAATTCGTGTTCAGGTAGTCAAGAAAACCCAAGTAATCTATGCAATCCAAAGGTTCAGTATCATGTTAAAAAAAGTCTGCTACTTTTCCCTCTCCTGATTCCAATACAGGATTTTCCATTATATTTTATTAAAATCAATTTTAATATTATACTTCTATTTACACGTGGGTTTCTCCACTTAAAGCCCGTGTGCAATTCTCCACACTCGCGCCATATACCCCGTTCATCCCTTCCTCCTTTCTGTGATCACCTTAACACTGTATGGAGAAATGTACAAATGACGAAGCTCCTCATTTTGCAGTTTTCTCCAGCTTCCCCTTCATTACCTTCTAGCAGGCCAATGTGTTCTGCTCAGTACCCAGTTCCTGAACACTTTCTCTCCATGTTCTTCCCGTAAAATTACAGACCATGTTTCACATCCACACAAAACAACAGGCAAAATTACAGTCTCCTCTTCTCTCGTTGTGTAAGACGCAAGGCACACAACTTTAGTGCAGAGAAAACCTAGCAGGATAATTTAGCGCTAAACCTCGAGACACGTTTGTGGGAGGTGGCCATTTAGAATCTACAAAACATTAGCTGCTATCCTGGTTAACCTATTTCGTTACTCCCTCAGACCTTCCAGGTGAATGCCAGGATTGTAACTGTAAGAGATGTTACACAGAATGAGCTGCAGAAAGGGTCACTACTAAATCGCAAATGAAAGAAATGAATTATCGTCAAGCACAGCCAGGCCATGATCACCTCTTTCTTAACCTTTTAAAGCCTAGCGGTAACTTTACATACCACCAGGTTTAATGGTAAAAAATTCTACATGGTACCCACATTGCGTTTATGTGTTTTGTACGGATCTCAGAACAAACAGCAACTTTTGCCTTATAAAACATTAAGAGACTGGTTTTTATAACCGAAGTGGAGAGTGTTTACAGCGCGGTACGCGCTGAGTCCTTGTATAAAACACATACGCTTCGTCTTTAAAGGGTTAATCTACCTATCATCATACCGTTGTGTGCGTCAAATTTACACCGATCACGGGACCCCAGTAACACAATACTATGCATATCATGTATTCGTTATATTTACTGCAACATGTTTGGTCGACTTACACGGCCATCGTCAGGTAATCCTAGAAATTCATAAAAGAAAAACTCTTCCTAAAATACTTTTTTTAAGAATGCGTATGGCTACCTGATAAGGGCAGAGTAAGTCGACCGAAACATGTAGCAAATATAATTGAATACATGATATTCACAGTGTTGTGTTACTCGGACCGTGTAATCGATATAAAATCTTCCTTAATAATTAAATATTCCTCATTTGAAGATACAAAACATCGGTAGTCTAAACTGAATCCATAATAAACAACCACATATCAGTGTATCGTGTGCGTGCTAAACACATTCAAATGAAACGCACTTTGGCCGGCGGTCCCAATAACGCTGAAAAGTGTTAAAATAAAATACCATATACTACTGCTGAATATTTGAGTTTCTACAGAGTCTACGCGTTAGACTCACCTGAGAATAACTGACGGCGTGACACATCTCGAATCCAAACGGCCAGTACTGAAGCAGCAACGTGGAGACAGAAGAAAATGGCACGCAGAACAGGGTCATGAGAATGTCGCCCACAGCAAGGTTGACGATGAAGTAATTGGTGACCGTCCTCATGCGTGGAGAAGAATGTACCACATGGCAGACAAGCCCGTTGCCCGCCAATGCAAACAAGAAGATGAAGCAATACATTATGTACACTGCTGCCTGATAGCACGGGGATGTATCAACACCCCCGGGTCCATTTTCGCAGGGTATGTGGAAGGTGCTGTTATTCCAGTAGGTGTAGTTCCCAGCAAAGGTGAAGTTGAGGTCCATGGCGTTGCGTTCACACTACACTGTATACTTGTGTACGTGAATTAAATTATACACCGTACCTACCCTGCAAAATCAATCGAGAAGTATCACAATATCTTATGGGGCACTTTGAACGCCCAAATGTATAAAAGTGAACATTACGACTTTTACAACGATCGGTTCAAAGTCCTGATCATATGATGCAAAAGTTCAAACACACAAAAAAAAGTTACTGCATTTTTAAAAGTTTGTTGCGGAGCCACAAAATGAGTAGGCCTTTCAGGTACCTAACACAACAGCACAAAAATGCAAGTATATAAGAAGTAAATTGCACCATTTCTCAAAGGCCCGTTCACAGTCAGACGAGGCATATTCAAACGCTTGACAAAACTCTTCGAAGACGATAACATTAAATTGAAATTTCCATTTCCAAAGAGACACCAATCAATCTTCTAACATATGTAACAAGACAGTTCGTCGTACATGAAATTCATCCACTAGAAAACAATTTGGGGTCTTTTGTATTTATCTTACAACAATTAAGCTTGATTTGTGAACACAGTAAAAGCACAACTGTAATCACTTGGCAACAAACGTCATCGTAATCAGTGACTTCCTTATTTGTATGTACAATCACATTAATTAAATTTTCTTTTTTATCTAAAGATAGAAACTTTCAAATTAATTTGCTTCTGTCAGACAAATAACACCATAATACTGCAGTTAATTAAAACTTGAGCTGATATGAGGGGAAACAAGTCCCACTATATTGAGTAACTTTATTATCTACTTGATAAGTCCAGGGGAATTATTACGGATTGACCACAAAATATAAGTACTGTTTAACTTAGTGTCTATTTGTAAAATTTCTACAGACTACAGTTAAATACTAAGAGCTTTGTGCTGTGCAAGGAACGCGGTAGAATGCCAGTACTTTGTACTATTCTTTCCAGGTAAGTTATAAATAAGATTTCAGGCCCCACAGGTAAATGTAAGGGTAAAGACACGGCAGTACACTTAGACAAATACACAAAAACCACTCTCGTTTTTCAAGTGCGCTGACATCCATAGGCACACAGTTACACATAAACACATCACAAGAACTTAAGTGCATTCACGTGTTTTGAATAAGCGAACAACAGTAATATTTTTCTAAACGAGTGCGGTACGGTTTAAAATACATCACATAATGACACTGGTTACCATTAGTCCGATCTGTACATTGAACATTAAGAATAGAGTAATTAATTTCTCTTCGTAAATTACATATTAAAGCCTAGCCCGTGACAACGATTATCGGTTCAACAAAGCCTGACACAAAGTTTAAAATTACACCTCAGCAGATTTCAGGTGCAAAAATCTGCAGATTTTGCAGTTACTTGTATTTGGTTCCACACTTCTTGCGAAACTATCTTCAAACTGTACAAACCTGCGATCATAACACAAATTTCCGAATATTTGTCCGACTTCAATTAAAACGCATAGTTTTAATTAAAGAAGTTCGGAAAAGAGTTCATACGGGCCAGCACGAATAGAAACATTGACAGCTCATTATTTTGTGATAAAGTGAAGAATGTCACTGACTAGTTAATTTCTCTCTACAAGAACAATGAGGAACTGGCTGAGATTCCACATCTTTTCAGTTGCAAATGGAGCTCCAGCAGTTCTTGAACTAGAAACTCGATATTACGACAAGCAACTATTTCCCATGGCGATATGTTCTATGGTAGGTCTTCTTATTTAAAATGATGGAATGTGTTATGCTTTGCATACGATGGTGTCGAGCATGATCGAGCCTCTGTAGTGAAGATGTTGGAAACAGATTACTTAATACACCTGCATGACGACAGACTTGACTATTTCAGTGTACAAGTTTAATAAAATTCAAATGCAAGTAACTGTTCATCGACTTTCAGATCTCAGTGGATATGCTTGCTGAAGCGATCACACTCTTTGAACCTTTCGGAAACTGAGAAGTTTTATTAACATATTTTTTACATTTGAATTCAAAAACAATAAAAACTTCTCCATAGTTGACATGAGAGTATTTAACAAGACATGGTATTTTCTTAGCGCGAAGTTGGCGATAGTGGCTGAAGACACCGGGACGCGCCTTCGTAGCGTCCGTGCCAGCGATCCAGATGCGACTGGCAGTTCCGACGGCAGGCAACCAGCTGAAAGGGACGCCGATATGCGCGACGGACGGCGCTGTGGAACATATAGTGTAGTGCTGCCGCGTGGTAACGCGTCATTCTCGCGTCCTGAACTTCTTGGATAAAAAGTCTGGGTGCTTACAACTCAATCAATAACGTGAATGGCTGTGCCATGGCTCAGCCAGTCAGACGCCTGCCTCCCACCGCGGAGGCCCGGGTTCAATCCCAGGCCAGAATGTGAGATTTTTGTTAGAAAAACTGGTGTTGGGACAAGTTTCTCTCCGCTTTCTTCGGTTTTCCCCTCTCAGTATCGTTCCATCATATCCAATGTTCCTTCCTCTATCATCGATATTGCATAAATTTAGTACATGAGAGCGTTGTCAAACAACACGCTTAAAAATGAAGTGACTAAATAAAACTTGAAGACCAGCCTTCTACACCCAGCAGTATAAGCAATCTCTCTTCGCCAACATGTAAAGACCGGCTCTTGGGCCTATCCAGTGACTAACGTGAATAGTTTACTGTGAGATAAAGCGGCCGAAGCATAAATCAGGCTAATTTTATGTTGTTCATCTCCGTGCATATGTTCAATACAATGCAATTATGCCATTTTCAGGGGGTACTGTTACAGATCGCATACGATTTGCATAAGAATTGTAAGCAGCTAAGAGACACCGCGCCAAAAATTAACATTACAACAAACCAGAACAGGAATTTTATGGAAGTTTTTAAACATTTTAACTGGTTTTACCATTTTACAATTCTTATGCACATCTTATGCAATCTAACAATACCACTGGATGATGGCATAAATGTAAGCCGAAACATGTTGTGGAATTAGAAAAGACAGAAATTTGATAAATACGCGGTAACGTTGTGCATACGTTGGTTTTTCTTTTATTCTATAAACCAGACCATTCATTTCCACACAGCACCCACATCAAGGCGGTTTGCGGGTTTATTTCCAACTCCCCTCTTCGTCCTGGAAGTGTAGCAAGCTAGCTTACGTACAAGAATTTTACATGTATCCGTCTTCGAGTTTCACTTTATGGATTACGTCCCTGCAAATGTCACTTGAATTACGCTGCTAGATCCACCTGTAACTGAGACCAGTCACAGTGATCCGCTCCATACTAGTTTGCCATTAACATGAAGTTCTATGGAAATAAACGTACTACGTTACAACTGTGGGGCGTCTGGCCCCTTTTCTGTAACTGCCTCGGAGAACTTGACCCATCGTCCGTGTATACATGTATATACGATTTGTCTGCTATGCCTGTTCAAAATATTTTGTTTTGATACACGCTGGGCAAGATATTGCGAGATACCCGAAGGTCTTTGCGTAAATTATCCCTTCTTTTGTTCCGATTTTGACGAATACATCGGCATGAAAAACATATTTTAATAAAACTTTCCAACGCCACATTTAGTAAACGTTATGTGTAGACATATATAGCGGAGATGACAGAACAAGATGGCAGCTTTCCTTCCGCAACGACCCCACAATCGCACTTTTAAGTATAATAAAAACCAACAAACCGACATCAGGAATATAACCAACTCACGAAAGAACGTAAATACAGATATAACGTAGACACTTCACAAAATCTATTGCAATTGTGGTACTTCGGTATTTTCTCAGACCTAACATATTTAGACTAATTGACCACATTTAGAGAAGGCAGCATATAATTTTAAGAAGCGGAGGGGGGGGGGGTGAGAATTCAGACGCATTGAAGATTCAAATAGCACAACTCGATATAACCACTACGGAATAAGAATATCTTTAAATAACCCGCACTTACCCCCACTCCGTTGCGTGCACTCAACGTCCCCTCTACAGACCTGACAGAAGTAGCTCGCAAGGCTGCATATTTTGGTAGTTGAGGTAACTTAGGGTGTCCCTTACCTCCTGCTATCAGGTAACTGAAATTCATTCCTGTAATAACATCCCTTCACCAGCATTATGCAGCCCGAAACTGGGTTACTCTTTAATTTATATTTCCTAACTGCTTGGAGTAGAGTCCCCTTTAAGAAATTAGAACGTGTTCAGCGGAACAAGATATCCAACGCCTTTTACACACACCGAACTGTCATTACCGCGTTCACAAGATTTCACTATTGCACCGTATCATGAGTATGCATTATCCACTTCGTAACATTCATCTTAATATTATCCTCCCGTCAATGCCTAGGTCTCCTAAACGATCTGTTCACTTTAGTTTTTCCGGTCAAAAATTTTGTACACATTTTTCATATCTTCACGTAGCACTTATTTACTTGTCCCTCTAATTTCACTCGTCTTGCTTTCATAATACCAGGAATAATTCGTGAAGGGCAAGACAACAAATTAATTCGTTCCTATTCGTGTAATTTTCCCAGTCCTACTTCTTCTCCGCTCTATCTGTCACAGGTTCCATCCTCTTCACTTTTAACCTTTTCAGTCCTAGTGGTTACTTTATGTACCACCAGGTTCAATATTTAACGAGGCAAGTAATGTACTGTACGTACAAAGTAATACTGATGCGCGTTCGCGTAACCATTTTTGCCGTGGAAAAGCAAGAACTATTACATATTCTGAGGATGTGTCTGTAGCCATAGTTACACAGCATGCAAAGCACATGCGTTGTTTATATTGTCACATGTGGCCTGTCGGGGTCTGCCATATTTTTCCACATTATGTCACAACCGGCACGATTTTCTGAAAAGCGTTGTTGAATATAATGTGTATTTTGACTTTCAGCGAGCTATTATCATAAATGTACACAGGTCTTCATGTAAAGTACACTTTATTGTCGTCACATTTTAGTAAAACTTGAAATTTTTCAACAGATTTTCGACAAATCCTCAACAAAATTTCATGAAAATCCGTCCAGTAGGAGCCGAGTTGTTCCATGCGGACAGGTGGACACAGAGACAGACATAATGATGCTAATAGTCGCTTTTCGCAGATTTGCGAACGTGCCTAAAAGTCCTACGTTCTTCCCACACAGTTTATATACGTGTTTTGTATGTAGGCTACATCAGAACAAAGATCGTTTTTGCCTTATATAGCATTTATTTGTTTTTATATCCGAGAAGGAGGGTGTTTACTGCACAGTAAGAACTTGGTCTTTAAAACAGTTTGCATTTCGTCTTTAAAGGATTAATCAAACTTCAGCCTGAGAGGTAAGCAAGTCTAACACTCCTACGAAATATTCCTGAAGTTGCAAGAATCAGTTTTCTTTCATACGTTGGCTCCTATCTGCTTAACTACACGACAGCGCATCCCATAAGTCCGTCACCTTAAAATCCTCCGCAGTGATAACCACCTATTATCCCAGCACGTGAATGGTGGGAGATAAAAATTACGATAGACCTCATTTATGTTAAGCTCACCATTCGCTTCCCCCTAGTGCCAAGGTTAAAAATGAGTGGAGCTAAACCGCTAATGCCCATATGCCTCCATGACGGTCACAGGTCAAACTTTACGTTTTGTCTAATTTAGGTCAGTAGAGCTACAAATTGATGTTTATATAAGAGAACTAAAAAATAAAAATTGGAGTGCTATCCACTGTTACACGACTTTCACTGCCTTACTGACATGGCACAGAACAGGGCTTTGCCGGTCAAAGCTTTAACGCGCGGACGCGCGGCCTGAACACCACACACAGTCTTAAAATAGCCAGAACTTCCAAGGAAAATTACCTTTCCCTTTAATACCAGCGTCATACCTGCACGTGCCTAAGGACTGCCTAACGACCTGAAACATCCAACAAAACTCAGACACAATTCACATTCTGTTACGCGATACCTGCTGACACCAGATTACTAAAATCTAGCCCAATTATTTTTCCACCAGAAATTTTTATTACAACACAAATAAGTATATACTCCTTTAACTTAGCATGCCAGAAGTTACAATTTCGCCCGTCGGGTGGTAGAAGAAGACGGTGTATCTGACATCAATATTGTCGACACGAATTTCTGAACAAGCGGTCTTACTGCTAACAAGATAAAATATCGGAAGACAATTCTTAATCTTACTAGAATACTGCTTTCATCACTAAAAACACAGTCAGCCTGTAGTACGGTATTTATTTGTTGAATTTCTTAGAGACGATCTCATCAACTGTAACTATACAGTGTTGAACGCCTGGTGGAGCATTTTATTTAAGGACGCTATCATTGCAAAAATTATACAGTGTAAATGGTGAATGAATAAAACATGAGTATGGATTATTGGGAGAATAATACTGATGGGAGGAAACCGAGTTTTCGAAAAAAACTGTCTCAGTACCACTTTGTCCACCACAAATCCCACACGGAATGGCCTGTGATAAGTAACAATGTGTAGGACAGAATATATAAGAAGGGATCCTGGCCTATTTTAAAGCAATGCTCTGGCATGAACTTCAGTCTGGACACTCGATGTTTTGGCCAAGATTCTGACCAGACCTGCTGATGACAAGTCAAAAGAGTTACAGGTTGAGACAACTTGCCTGGTAGAAGCTACATGTATGGCATGAACAATCATGTCATGAAATACTAATTGTGACGTAACTAACTTCATAATCAGACCGCCAAATCAGAAAGGTTTGTGGGAAAATTACACTGAAGGAAGTGAATATTTGGAACTGAGAACACATGGAATTTCAATTTTGTAGCGTGCATAGAGCAAATAAAAATACAAGAATTTTATCGGGAAATATGAAGGAAATAAACCCGTCACAAGTTACCTTTCTAAGTTATGTAACTAAAATATGCCAGCTGCAAAAAATAAGAAAATCACATCAAATTTCGCCGTCAGGAGCGTGACACTCTGCCACATTCGGTCTACAGATCAAACATCAGCCATGACTGTAGTTCCCCTACAATCTATTCCATTTACTTGCTTAGTCATGTATGGCCTGTTTACTGCCCCTGCCAGGAGCCCAGACCACGTAACGTCGAACTGTAGCATGACTGGTAAACAATGACTTATAAAGAATGCGGCGTGAGGAGGTCGAAGTCTGACTTGGCGTAAAAGCCGGATACTTGCTTGAAGATACTCAATAAAACAACGAAAATCCTTAGGCAGTAAGTATAGCCACTTTTATGAACACACCATGAAACCGGGAACTCTCGAACAAGTACGGGTGCTGTCCACTTGATATCGATGTTCGGTCTCTACGATCAAATTGATATTACTAGGCAGCCGTCTATATTTCCCTCGCGGCCTTCCCCTTCCAGCCCTTCCAAATAAAAGCTAGGCATTTCTCATTTCCCTGCAGCTCCCTAACTACACAGAGCAGAGTTCTTCTTGAGAAGCTAACGTTTGAAAACCTGTCAAGAAACTCCCCATATTTCATGAAATCAAAGAAGTCACTACTGTTCCAAAGAGAACTGATCTACATTCTGAACCAGATGAAATCATTCCACATCCTCCTATACATCTACATCTAGGTCTTTCAGTTTGTTTCCTTCTTGCAGATTTTTCCACCAAAACTCTGAGTGCATTTTGCTTCCCTCCAATGCGTTCTACATGGACCGTCGATTTAATTCTCCTTGAGTTGGTCACGCAAAGTGTATGTGGCGAGCGGAACAAATCTTTAAGGCCCGCACTATGCACTCTGCCTTGTATTTAACTACACTATGTTATAATCGAAGCGCTTCCAAACAAAAAGAGAGAGGGGTAGTAGCAGAAGTACCACACGTGCCGAACAAAGGGCGATTTTTGAGAACATCTAAACGTTTGACGGCAGTTTTATATAGTATGTGATTTATACTAGACTGACTGGAACCAAAATTTAATTCGCCCCACAAATCTGAACAGCTCCTCAGTACTTAAATTTCACCTAAATACGCTAAGTATTTTTAAGAAATGGCACGGTGATGGACAGACAAACTAGCTATTACGCCTGGAATACTAGATTTCCAGAACTTCTCAGTCGTCTAGTGCTTCTTGATGCAGAAACGATGGAAAAAGACCAGAAGCCTAGTATATCTACGTGTAAACATATTCCTTTAGAAGTTGCCCTGTTATACGTAATTATTTTGCACTGTTATGCAAAAAGTACTGTTTTACATAAATGTTCAAAAGACTCATTTTACCTATGCCAGCACCCTACACAGTTTGAAGAACTGCTTTTTGTTATTTTACTCAATTCCTGATAACCTCCTACCCACAGATGTCACAAAATATTGTGGGAATATGACCGTAAAGATTAAAATTGCTTGACAGGTAGAACTAACTTACTAACTAACATGGAGCAAAGTCCTTCTTGAAAAGCTAACAGGTGCTCAGCTAGTAAAGGAATTACCCGCATTTTGTGGAACCCGAAGGTTCATTATGGCATTTACAAGATTCTGCCACCTGTCCCTATCCTGAGCCAGCTCAATCCCACGTCTTGAAGATCCATTTTCATATTATCATCCCATCTACGTCAGGGTCTCTCAAGTGGTTCCTTCCCTCAGGTCTCCCTACCAAAATCCTGTATGCACCCCTCCCCTTCCCCATACGTGCTACATGTCCGCCCATCTCATTCTTCTCGATTTGATCACCCGGATTATATTTGGTAATGAGTACTGATTATTAAGTTCCTCGTTATGTAGTCTTCTCCACATCCCTGTCACCTCGTCTCTCTAGGCCCAAATATCCTCCTCACCACCTTATTCTCGAACACCCTCAGCCTTTGTTTCTCCTTCAGTGTCAGAGACAAATTTCACACCCATACAAAACACCAGGTAAAATTATAGTTCTGTACACCCTATCTTTGTATTTTTGGATAGCAACCCGGAAGACACAAGATTCTGCACCGAACGATAGCAAGCATTTCCCGACTTCAATCTGCTCTTAATTTCTTCATGAATTGCCACGTAGAACTGTCGATCTAATTAAGACTTACAGTAGCTGAGCAACATAAAA
>BLKM01008779.1:0-10530 GCA_013340265.1 Coptotermes formosanus | reverse complement strand
CTAACTAACTAACTAACTAACTAACTAACTAACTAACTAACTAACTAACTAACTCCATGGAGCAGAAGCCTTCTTGGGAAGCTGACAGTTTCTCAGCTAGTAAAGAAATTCCCCGCATTTTATGGAACCCGGAGGTTCATTACCGCATTCACAAGATCCCGCCACCTGTCCCTATCCTCAGCCAGCCCAATCCAGTCCATACCCCATCCCACGTCTTGAAGATCCATTTTAATATTATCCTCCCACCTATGCCTGGGTCTCCCATGTGGTCACCTTCTCTCAGATCTCCCCACCAAAATCCTGTATGCACCTCTCTTTCCCCCCCACACGTGCTACATGCCCCGCCCATCTCATTCTGCTCGATTTGATTACCCGAACAATATTTTATTATGCCCTGCAGAGCTTTAAAACATCTATTCATGAGAAAATGTTTAAACTAATACATATATTTAAGTTCAAGAATTTATATATACATAAATTCAAGTACATATAGAAACTTGTGCATAAACCTATTCTTAACTAAATATTTCGTAACGAAGAACTGTTTTAATCTATTGCAAGAAGCAGTAATCTTCCAAATCTTCCATGAATTTGTGCAAGTGATAGAACTCTTCGAAACGCGAAGCTTTATATATTGCATGTGTCAGGGGTTCACAAATTTTTAAACAATTCTGGAGCCATCTTTAAATACCAGGCACCAGATTGGTGACGGGAAGAATGCACCCAATTGGGGATCCACAGTTTTGGGGTGGGGTACGCCGTGGCGCAATTGTTTGAGGCACTGCGCTACAAGCTCAAAGGTTGCGGGTTCGATTCGCGATGGGGTCATTGAGATTCTTCATTAACATAATCCTTCCAGCCGCAATATGACACTGGGGTCGACTCAGCCTCTAACACAGGTGAGCACCAGGGATATCTCCTAGGGGGTAAAGGCGGTCGGTGTGTAGGGCTGACAACTTTATCACCTTCATGTGCCGATTTTCTAGAAATGTGAGCGCCCCAAACTCCTGTATCCCGAATGGTCTGTCCAGGCCTCTAATGGGGTAGCTTTAACTTTTACAGTTCCACAGTGACCTGTGAATCTCACTGTTATCTGATGCTTTCGTCTCGGTGCATGTGAACTGATACACATTTTGGAACGCAAGGAGAAAATGCCGAAATATTCACGTTGAAAGTGTTGTGAACCACCGCAGTCACTTCAGGTGCCCGGAATTTATATACCCCTGTTATATGTATTACGAACAGAGTCAGATTTAGACTCAAACGTGTAGTTTTGATCAGAGAATATCCCTGTTCCTCAGTAACAGTCATTTTACAGAATACGAACGAACACTGTCGAAGAGGAGGCCTTATGCCATTCGATGGATCTAAGGAACAGTCCAATTAAAGTTATATAAAAGACAGTTGTCAGAGCGAGGAACAAACAAGGGCTCCAACAGAACAAATTATATTCCTGCGCAGAATGAAACAAGTAAGTTTGAGTGAAAGAGAAATAAGTAAACGTATACGGAATGTTTTGAAGGTTAATGAAATTACAGATGGTATCAAAGAATAACAACAGAATTCAGAAATAACGCTATTTGGATCCCGGGGGCGAGACCAACAAAGAGAATTTATAGACAGAATGAAAATAAACAAGTATCTTCAGATGATTATCTCGTGAGTTTGATTATCTCGTGAGTTTGAAGGAACCGCTTTGGGAACTCCTAATTTCTAATAACGAAAATGAGAGCTTTTGGAGGTTGAAAGGGACATAAGTTTAAAAAAAACTGTAGAAAATTAGGCTTCCACAAAGTTCGCAAAACATTTCGTTTTCATGGAAATCATTTTGTCAGTTTATTTGCCGTTCACATAATTGCGCCCTGAGGGGGTCAGCTTTTATAAAATCAAATGGTACAACTGCTGAATTGGAAAGCATTTTGCAGTGACGTCGTTTGGCATACTATCCCTGCATCGCCTAGAGGAACTGATACAACCAACCGACACTCGTAATCGTCATTGGTTCAAAACTGACACTGAGTGGCTGATCAATTACTGACTCCACGTCCAATGAAAAATTCTAGGTGACCGCCTGTCCATCTGACACACGTTTATTTAATCTCTGTAAGAAGAATGGGGCTGTCTTTAGTGACTACGCTAAGGAGTAGAGGGTCGAAGAATCGGGGTTCGATTCCAGGCAGGAACAGAGATTTTTCTTTCTACAACGTCCAGGGTGGCTGTAGAACTCAGGGAGGTAAAGCGCTCGGAACTTGAAGCTGAGCACCTCCCTTTAGTGCTGTAGTTAAGAATGCGTGGATGTGTACCTCCACACGTTCTGTCCTCGTAGCATTATGCTTACTTAATTGTACGGTTACAGCTTCGAGTGAATATTAGCCTGCATAAATTCAAAACCATTGTGACTATGTTCTCGTGCAGTTTTTAGCTAGCTGCTATTAAGGACTTGCTTGTGTTTTCGTGTTTGGGTAGTTGCAAACGTGTCCAGTTTCACAAAGTAAAATTAATTTATGTACCTTAAATATATAATTAAAACACCCCGTTACGTAACGTTAAAAAATAGTAATCGGATATTAAAATCTATGTCCAAAATAATTCTTCCGGTTGCCACATTGTTACAAATTACTGCACAGTGTCGAATTTTTCGCCGACTATATTTATGGTTTTATTCCGTAACACTGAAGATGGAAACAGCATATTTCTCCTAAACATCGGTACCCACGTGCAAGAATACACGGCGTCAGGACCCAGGAGGCGATGATATGAACTCAATCAAATTAGCCTTGTGTCCCGAATGACGTCCGAACCAGGCGCTTGCCAAATATGTCTGCTCAATTTGACGGGTAGTAGATACATCACTGCTAACAGCACTGCGCATGCCATATGCATCTCCAACTGACCGCGTCTGAACAGAGTGAATGTCACATAGAGCACAGAAGCGGCTGTGCCGTTAGGTATTGCTGCGTCCGGTCACCGAACACATCCCCAATTCGACGGAGATTAGACAGTCTATTGGCCTTATTACAAAACCTAGCTTGGGGGAAAAAATCTACTATTACAGTCGAACTCGGTTATAACGTCATGATAGGGACTGAATATTTTCTGTCGTTATAAACGAGTGTTGTTATAAGCAAGGAATAACGTCATGTTTAACAGAGAGGAGTTAAGTGGTACCACAAAATGTCTGAGCTATGGGCGAGGTGTCGCATAAACCGATGTCGTTGTAAGCGGGTTCGACTGTCTTTTGTTACCCTTATTTGAATTATCGAAGGGCAAAAAATCGATGTCGTTGTAAGCGGGTTCGACTGTATTTTTTTACCCTTATTTGAGTTATCGAAGGGCAAAAAATCGATGTCGTTGTAGGCGGCTTCGACTGTATTTTGTTACCCTTATTTTATTTATCGAAGGGCAAGAAATGTCCACAGAACCTTTGATATCAAGAGTCAAAAAAGCAGTTGCACATAATGATGCTCGTTTAAAATCGAGACGCTTCAGTCTTCTGTCGCAGCGTGGGAGGATAAGACGCATTGTCATGAACAGTGATGTGAAGATGAAAAACAGTCAACATCTGCTGTTATAAGCAAGCAGCTGTCAAGATGACGTATAAAGAAAACTGTGCAGTCAACCTTGCAGGTTGCCTAGGAGGCGGTGCCGAAATACAGATACATATACATGTAACAACCGGCGTAAAGAATTGTGTTTGTTTTTTTACGACAAACAGTTGCTAGAGCTACGTGTTAAGAATTCAAAAAGACTATATGAGTATTTTTGTTGGGGTTTTTATATTTCGCCCACCTTCTTAGCAAGCAATATAATTCTTAGCATCTGGTTCCTCTACCAACAGGCCAAATTCCAATACGGATGAAAAATTTCATAGATTACAGTACTGGCATATGATTTCCTGGATTGAGATATTAACTTGCCATAAAATTTTCCTCATCGTCCTTCAGTTTTGTAATTTAATGGTCGTAGGCGTATAGGCCAGTCATTGAAGAACTGGTAACACGTCGGATGGTCTTTTTAAACTGAGACAGGCTTAGCTATCCTCTGTTTTTGGTGCTTTCGCGAAACTGCTAAAAGTGACTCTTAGTTTCCTTATGTCTGTATGTCCGTCCGTCCACAAGGAACAACACGGCTCCCACTCGACGGATTTTCATGAAATTTGATATGAGAGTATTTTTCGAAAATCTGACGACAAAATCCAAGTTTTATTAAAATCTGACAAGAATAACGGGTACTTTACATGAAGACCTATGTACACTTATGACAGTATCTCGCTGAATTCTTCTTAGAATGAGAAATGTTTCAGAAAACGTGGTAGAGAAAATCAGGACACATATTTAATGTTCAAGGCATTGCCCCGCCCTCCCGAAAATCATGCCCTTGATGACATAATGTGGAAGAATATGGTATATGCTTACAGGCTACAGGTGACAATATAATACGACGCGGAAAAGATGCGGTTTGCATGCTGGATAACTAACACTACAGACACACACTGATAATACTTAACACTTATTGCTTCATGACTGAGTAATTTCGTCTGATCTCGTAAACTGACAAGAACTGAAGAACTGTACAAGTAGTTACGATCTGGTTAGCCAGTTATCAGTGTGCAGAAGCGCATAAGCATCTAGACATTCTTTTGTTTCAGTGCAGCATCCGGTACTTACCATGATGACCTACGTATGTTTTATTGTTGCCGGCGACATAAATTTCCCCTAAAGGCACTGCTGTGCAACACTCAATATTTTTATGTAGCTGATTTTTATGTAGCTTAGCAGCACACGCAGAATGCATTGCTGTGTTTCGACGGCAACAGTCGTTACGCGAACGTTCCACAATGTTACGTTACACATAGCTTGCCTATCTTGTTAGACTGTAGCTATTGAAATTTTACTCTGAAAGGTTTTTACGACGGTGTATAATATTGTGTGGTGATGGGTTTATGGACTTTATTCATCGTCCGAAGAGTAAAATATTAAAAATGTTAAAAATTTAAAAAATAATTTACCATTTTTTAATATTTCAATATTTTACTCTTCGGTTGATGGATAATTTCCATAAATCCATCACTACACATTGAATTATACTGTTTTATATACGTCAACCTGTTGAATCTGAATTTTATGATGTAAGAAGACGTTACGTAAAATTATCTTATTATTACAGTATACCCGTACAGATTGTGGCATTAAAAGAATAAGGTAAAGCAGTCCCATTACAGGCCTGGACAGTCCCTGAAGGTTCCAGGGGGTTGAGGCTCCCAGAATTTCTAGACAGTCGACACATGAAGGTGGTAAGGTTGTCAGCCCTACGCACCGGCCGCCTTTACCCGCCAGGAAATACTGCCAATACTAATTTCTGTCAGGCGCTGAGTCGATCCCAGGGCCATAGTGCGGCCAGAGGGATTATATCAATGAAAAATTCCAATGACACCATCGAGAATCGAACCCGCGACCTTCCGGCTTGTAGCGCAGTGCCCCGCCTTGAAAGTAAACTAAAATAAAGCATTTAGAATTGTTATAAAATCGATAAACGTCTTGTATTTTTAACTTTATGGTAATAAGAATTATTTAGCCCCATTTTCTATAGCTATGATTTGATTTTATTGCCGATATGTAACAGTTTTTGTTTTATGTATAAATGTGGACGTTGATGTGGAACTAATATCTTGACTTTAATTGCTTATCTATGAATATAATTGAATATTTTCTCCTATACTTAGATAAAACTGTACCCGATTATGGTATACTTTTCTCTGCGTGACTTTCTTATTTTTGATGTTTATGAAGTGTGTAATTGGCCCTGTTGAACATTGTTTCTACTTCTATCCGCAGGCTTTGTTAGATTTTCTGTTCTAAAAATTGTTGTGTGTACTGTGAAGGAATCAACATAATGGCACCTGCACGGTACACACAGAACGTAGTGCTTTGTCGTAGTCTTTTTACAGTAGGCACATTGTATAAGATATCCAAAGCACGTGAACATTATGCTGAATATAGGTGACAGGGTAATGTAGAAGACTACGTAACGAATAACTTAATAATCTGTACTAATCACCAAATATAGTCCGGTTCATCAAATCGAGAAGAATGAGATGGGCGGGGCATGTGGCACGTGTGGGAGAAAAAGAGAGGTGCATACAGGATTTTGGTGGGGGAGACCTGAGGGAAGGCGACCACTTGGGAGATCCAAGCGTAGATGGGAGGATAATATTAAAATGGATCTTCAAGACGTGGGATGAGGGCATGGACTGGATTGAGCTGACTCAGGATAGGGACAGGTGGCGGGATCTTGTGAATGCGGTAATGAACCTCCGGGTTCCATAAAATGCGGGGAGTTTTTTGACCAGCTGAGGACCTGTTAGCTTTTCAAGAAGGACTCTGCTCCATGGTGTTATGGTTTTCGTGTACAGTTCGGGGCTCAGCACCGCGTTGCTGAAAAGACTTCAAAACCACGCCTCCTCTTCTGCCTGGTCCAGTTCTCGTTACTAGCAACAGAAACGACCTTTACTCACCAGCTAAGAGTGCTGTCCGACCACTGCGTTCTTATATCGGATGCTGTAAGAGAAGTTTTCCCAGCAGTACACAACAAATGTCCATTCTTTGACGCTGCAGCCGCAAACCGTGTTCCTTCCGAGAATTCACTGACATTCACCGTACATTTCCGCAGCCTCTGGGTCCCCACAGCCGAGTCCCGAGCTGTCATCCTAATGACGTTTCTGTCGGGACTCTTAGTACTAACCCTTCTACCTAGAAATTTTTTCTCTGGTTAAATTTAATTCCATATCACGAATATATCGTTGCATGGTACCGCCTAATTTAAATAAAAATGAATTGTCTTTTCACGTTGGAATTACGTTCCTAAAGATGGGAAATAGAATGAAACGACGCAGAACAAAGCATTTTTCCCATAATAATTAATTATTATCTAAAGACAATGCAGGCTGTTTACGTATAAAGTAACAGAGAAGCGCTTTCGCCTAAGCATTCTTGTGGAAAAGCAACAAATATTAAATATTAAGACCGTGTGTCAGTACTCTTGCCTCAGTATTCGGGCATGCAAACCGCATGCGCCGTATTGTATTGTGATCTGTGGTCTGTCTGGCTTTGCAAAAATTTTCCACTTTATCTCATAAACGATACGATTTTCGGAAAAAAAAAGTTATTGAACATAAAATGTGTGTTTTGATTTTCTCTACAGTTTTTGTCTGAAATATTTCTCATCCTCAGAAGAATTCAGCGAGATATTATCATAAAAGTATATAGGTGTTCCAGTAAAGGATACGTTATTGTCGTCACATTTTACTGCAACTTGAATTTTCTCGAAAGATTTTCGAAAAATACTCGTATCAGATCTAATAAAAATCCGTCCAATGAGAGCCAAGTTTTTTCATGCGGAAGGACGGACAGACAGACAGTCATGATGAACCTAATAGTCGCTTTTTGCTATTTTTTGGACGCGCCTAAAATGAACCTGATTTGAATTTAAAGGTTCAGTGCATACCGCGCAGTAAACACACTCCGCCTCGGTTATAAAACCAATCAGTTAATGCTGTACAGGGAAATAACCGCTGTTTGTTCTGAGATCCACACAAAACACACAAATGCTGAACGTGATGGTACGGGAAGAACCTCTGGGCCTTAATGTGTGACATACAACACCCTCCATTCTGGCCTTTGAAGGTCCTGTCAGCTGCCAGTGACAGCAACATCCATCGATCGTCTTTCCACTAAAATTTTTCAGTCTTAAAACCGGATCAACGTTTTAGGAGCAATGTTAATCGAATATTCCTTTGTAACTATTATTGATATAAACTGTACAAAATACAGTACACTGAGTAATGCCTATTCAGGTGTGTCGTTCGTCTTAGTTTGTGTATCGTCCGTGGCGACTTTTCATGGTAAAGCATTACGAAGAGGCAGTCTGAAATTTATGAAGAATGCAATAACAAGAACGAAAATTGGCACACAAAAATCACAAGACTAAGAACAGCTGGAGTCCATTACTCAAATTTTCCAATTAGATTAAAAAACGCAGTGACCTCTTGCTTTACGCACCCGAATCCTAGTTAAAAACACAACTAGAACGTACATAAGCATATTGTTTCCACACAAGAAATAATAAATCATTACACCATTGTAGTTTTTATACATTTCAAAAAAATTTTATGTAAAATAATCCTTGTTTTAACCTTCTAAAGCCTAGCGGTATCATTACGTACCGCCACGTTTAAGATTAAAAAATTCTACGTGGTGTCCACATTGGGTTTATGTGTTTTGTACGGATCTCAGAACAAACAGCAACTTTTGCCTTATAAAACATCAAGAGATTGGTTTTTATAACCGAAGTGGAGAGTGTTTACAGCGCGGTACGCACTGAGTCCTTATATAAAACAGATACGCTTCGTCTTTAAAGGGTTAATATAAAAAGGGGGCATTCGTCTTAACAATTTTTGCCTGTAGCTCTGTATTTTACCTGATTGTGGTCGTTTATACGATCGAAACATGTGGTAATAAATACAGAAAAAATGCGTTGAATTGGGTCTGTCGGTAGAGACTGGAGATAAGAACGCAATAGATGTTTTTCCCTGCTCATGTGCAGAATACAAAATATTTATTTATAAAATAAATATCTTACTAATGTATTACTTGATTGGTTTACTTGGTTATATCTGATTATTTAATTCCTTTTGAATACCAGTAGTTTCTTTACAGAATACATACCGTTGTGAGTATATTATAAATATAAATGCAGTTAGATGCCGTCCTCACAACTTATTTTTAGTTTAAAAGTTAAAATTGCCTACACGTTTCAACCACCAGGTGGTCATCATCAGGCCTTATTACAAATGTAATAGGAAGAAACTTTTGCCATTGAGATCTCAATGGCAAAAGTGGCTGGTTGAAACATGTAGCCAATTTTAACTTTTAAACTAAAAATAAGTTGCGTGGACGGCATCTAACTGTGTTTACCAGTAGTTTCTCTAGTGATCTCATCCGGGAGAGAAGCTTTGTACGTAACTAAATGCACGGAGCACGATCTTTCCCCAGCCAGTAGTTCCTCGGCTAGTAAATAATTCCCCGCACCGTATGGAAGCCCCAAGTTTATCAGCGGGTTCACAAGAGCTTGCCACTTATTCCTTTCCTAAGCCAGATAAACCCAATACACGCTGTACCACCTTGTTGTTGTAACATCTGTTTTAGTATTATCCTACATCTGTGAGAAGTTCAGAGAAGGAGAGAAAGGAAGCATTTTAAATAGAGGCAAATTTAATGTGTTCCATGTCCGTCCACTATATTATACAAAAACACTAATCACCAACAGATGCACAAAGAGAGTTTTATCATCAATCGTAACACACTCCTACATGTTTCGACCCTGCTGGGTCATCTTCAGGGAGAACTTTTTGTTACCGTTACACTAAGGTTGCACTTTACAGTTGAGTTAGAATGTGCTGTTGACTGTGTACTGCGTTGTTTTTGGAGGCGTGAACTCTCTGCGGTCCCGGCCTGCAGGCAACAGCACATTCTCACTGAACTGAATATACTTACTAATCAACAGGTATTTTAAATTTGCCCTTCGTAGAATGTATATTGCCGTACCATCTACTCCTAAGTCTTCTAAGTGTTCTCTTTTCCTTAGGTTTCCCTAGAAAAACGCTGTATGCATTTCGCTTCAGCCCCATACATGTCACATTAGCCACCAATCTCATTTTCCTAGATGTGATCATCCGAATAATATTCTCACAGGAAAACAAACCATGAAGCGTCTCAATAGGAAATTTTCTGCAGCCCTTTCCTACTTACTCTCCCTTATGCCCAAACACCATTCTCAGCACCCTATTCTCAAACACTGTCAGTCTATAGAAATTTCCTTACCGTGTGAGTTTTATTATGACACGTGTATTACCACCAACTGGTGAACAGTACTGTAGTACGGTGTAACAAAGTTTATAAAACTCTCGACATGTTTCGGTGTGACATCACACAATTCTCAGGAAAGACACGCAGAACACTTAAAAATCAATTTAACCTTTTAAAGCCTAGCGGTAACTTTATATATCACCAGGTATAACATTAAAAAATTCTACGTGGTGCCCACATTGCGTTTATGTGTTTTGTACAGATCTCAGAACAAACAGCAACTTTTGCCGTATAAAACATTAAGACATTGGTTTTTATAACCGAAGTGGAGTGTTTACAGCGCGGTACGCACTGAGTCCTTATATAAAACAGATACGCTTCGTCTTTAAAGGGTTAAAATACCACATGACGCCGTGTGTTAAAATTATACAAAAATTTCTGATGTGTTGTAAATTATTCAGCGACTAGTGTTACCGAGAAATGTGGTGCAGCAGAGTACATGCATCTGTTATTGTTATTTAGCCTGGTATTGGCGTCGTCGATCGGAATACTTGTGTCTGCTTTTTGTATGGTGGTGGTGGTTATGGTTTGACTGCAAAACCCATAACCACCACCACACAAAAAAACAGATACATATCTTATACTCCAGCCTGTGTTTTTCTTTCCA
>BLKM01008778.1:4953-20650 GCA_013340265.1 Coptotermes formosanus | reverse complement strand
GCCCTTATACACGCCGTGATGACATATAGAGAACTGGAAGTGTAGCTTCACTCAGTCTTAAACTCGGGAGCAGATGTAGGTGAGTGGCCAACCTCATGTCACCAGTCGCTTTACCCCTTGGAAAGGGGCGCTGGTAGCAGTTCAATAGAGAGCTGGGTGGACCCCATAACAGGTCTGGACGTTTTGGAAAAGAGATAAATATCCTGCCCCTGCCAAGATTCGAACCCCGCATTGCCTATCCCGTCACAACACTGAGTAGGCTATGCCGTCAATGCTGACACCTTCGTTGAATAGCCCACAAACATAAACTGTCAAGTAAGATGCCTGTAATGAATTCTTTACAAAAATTCAAGAGCTCTTGTTCAAGTGGAGAGAGCGCCTGTGCTGAAAATGATTCATGACATTAATTGTAATTTCATAATGCAACAAATTCTTGTAAGAAAAGTAACTTTTACTTTAAAATGGCGGTCTTTTGTGTTCCTATATCGTGTACGATAATCAGTTTTTTCCGACGTTTCGGAGGAAAGTGCTGCTCATCTCTACGTGACTAAACGTAATTAAAGTGGATTATGAAGATGGAAGCAGCATCATCCTCCAAAAATTCGAAGCAAATGTATCATCCTGCACAATGTGAGAAACCCCAAAAAGCCATCATTTGAGCGACACCTGGCTTGAAAACTTGAACATATAATGCTACTTTTTACAGCAATGTGCCAATTACTGTCACTTGCACAGGCAGTGGCGCTCTTTTTATCGCCCCATCAGAGCTCATACTGGTTTTACGAAAACATCGCGATGTGTGATATCATCACTGTATCGACGCGTATTGGACGGACACTGAATCTCTGCAGCTGAAACGGCGTCGGTAATTATCCAAAACAAGTGAAAATTTCTCACTACAACCGAGGTCCCCAAACATTCAAATGCATTTCACCACTTAATAATTCGTTTCACAGGTAACCAGTGGGTCCTGGCCATATTGCCATCTCCTGTACTTTCCCAAACGGATGTTCGTTTTGTTCCATCCTCTACGTCCATTTTTAACACATTTCCTCGACACTTATCTTCTTTCCATCATAACGTAAAACCAGAATCGAGGAACAAACATGAAAGTTTGTGCAGAATCATTAGGAGTTGCTGGCGAGATGCGATCAATACGCTGCACTGCATGTGCATCTGTTCCGAATAAATACGGTATATTTGTGTACACTAGAATTATGTTGCAACTTTGTGTGCGAATTCAATAAACTGCTCGGGTATTTCAGTTCGTTTTAATATTTGTTTTGTAACACGTGAGAGAAACCGTAAATAGATCGGATTTTGCGCGCTATTACATTCCTTATTTTCCACGTTTCGTGATATATGGCTTCCATCTGGTTAAACAATAAAAATATACGACATATGTCCAGCAACACAGCTGGCACAGTTTATGCTTCACCTTCTCATTGGTCGTTCAAGACTATGACTTTAAAACAGACCAGTGATTGCTGCGCATAGAAAATAAGTCAAACGGATGAATGCTTTTTTAAATTTTGTAATGTACGTGTACATGCAGCAGTTGACAATGGAGATTTCTCAAAGAAATATTCAGTATTTTGTATGCATTGTTAGAGGAACACGATTCTCATACGAAAACACACTACCTCAAAATTATCAGCATCAATTTTTTACATCTATATTTTACATTTACTAACGCATAGACTCCTAATCAACGAACAGTTCGACAGCGGAATTTAGTGGCCCAATAAACAAGAAGTAACGAGGCGGCACAGGGAGCAGCGCAGCGAGGAATTTCGTAATTTGTAACTTTCAGGAAAAATTATTTGGAAGGTAAAATTAAGGAAGATTAGATGGAAGGAGAATGTAGCCTTCATGAAGGATACGACAAGTGCTTTCAATATTTGAGCCACAAAGCCTTTGTGGAAGATATTACTTCGATGACCTAGCCGTTAGTATGAAGAAAATATTAAAAAGAACTTTAAACACAGATTTGCTGGGCGTGTAGTGAATTCAGGTGGCTGAGGAGAGAGACGCACTGCTGGGGAGTTACCAAACTGTACTGAAACTTCGGATCCAATAAAAGGAGGGAAGGTCTTAATCAGCTGAGCTACTATCAGCTTCCCAAAAAGGATTCTGTTCCGTCAAGTTAGTGATACTTACGAGTTGCAATGTGCTACAACCTAGCTTTATTCCAACTCTGATTTTGTCTTCATAAAAACTGTTCGTAAAAGGTTTTGATTGGAAAACTTTAAGGAAAGAGAACACTTCGAAAATACGGACATATGTGGAAGGATAATATTAAAACTGATATTAATGTAATAAAATTGAAAATTGTGGACTGAATTCATTTGGCTCAGGGCAGGGATAAGTATCATGCTTTTGTGAACACGGTACTGAAACTTCAGTTTCCATAGAATGAGGGGAATTTCTTGAATAGCTGAGGAAGTTTCAGATCCTCAAAGAGGACTTTGCTCCATCGAGTTAGTTAGTAAACCTCCATACACGACACGACAGTACATTTACTGTATATCGACAAGCCAGCTGCATTTTTCGGCCCTACCGGAATATTGTGGGGTTATATACAAAAATTGTAAAATGAAACTAAGGATGTAAACATGACGTACATACTTCTTGTGAGATGTTTTTACAGTTGTTAATTGGACATAAATGCTACCTTAATAGCTTAAGCTATGGAAGTTGGGCTCGCATAATGTTAGATAGGATCGAAATACGTAGCTTATTTCACAACAAACCTGTAGTTGTCGTCCGATGGTGTTTTCTGATTAATTCATTAATCTTTTAAACACAAGGAGATGTCTTCTATCAATTTAGTTAGTCAGTTAGCAGAAAATGGTCAGCTTGTGTAATCGTATTAGACAACTGCATGTACCCACAGATCTCTCTGGCCACTGGTTCAATTATACGTACGAACATTGTGACACTTTTACACTTTTTTCCTTATTTTAAGACACTTTTGTTCAGAATAACCTATTGTTAATGTAAAATTTTTATTAGCGAAAAACCCAAAATATAAAGCGTTATTTTTGAGAGACTATAGGATATTTTATCTTCAGTGGCACTATAAAACTCCAAAGAAATCTAGATCAGAAGTGTGAAAGATTCTAAACAAAATATCTGATTCATAAAATGGAGGATATAAATAAACTTATATTGAAACAATTTCCTAAGTCAGTGAGTTTCATCGCGTAAGGGTTTTAAACTACACCAACCTCTTGGTTGTTTCAAATAAAATATTCTGTAGTCATTAGAAAAAAAAAGCGTTGTTATATATTTCTTCTCAATTATACTGAGCCGGTGTTAAAAATCTTGCGTTGTATGTTATCTCTTTTCCCTCATCTGACATACTCGTATCTGAACTCTCTCCACGGTCTCTGATGCGCTTGTGCGCTCTGACGCGCCCGCTGCCCCGGGCCTCTCAATACATTCGCTATTTTCAAAGCAAACAAAGAAACCCATTAATTAAGAGGCTCCATCTCAGGCTTTGCACCCTATCATAATAGCCTTAGGCAGCGAATACGTGCGTGCAGCAGCCTATATTGCGTTACCATCCCACCCTGACTCTATTATACTGCGCTTCTGTCCTTTTTTGTATCTACAGTGAAAATTTACTTGTACTTAATCTGAATCCTGATATTACAACCTTCTATAGTAATTTAACGACGTTATAGCAGCTCAATAGGTTAGTTAGAGAAAAAGATCTCAGAGAAAGAAAAGTATGATGAATAAAATCATGAATATAGTAGGGTACGATAGTTGGCGTCCCGAAGAACGTCGAATTGGGGTAAATACAACTTGAGCTACCATGCCAGATGTAGTGTACGATTTGTGGGAGAACAAACACCAAAGTATAGATACTACATAGAAAGTGCAATATTTATAATATTTGACACAAACGTAATATTTAAATATTTGACACAAATGTTACATAAATATTATTTGCAAAAATACGTATTAATAGGTGTAAATAAGTTGCATCCTGTAATCCGACTTCTATGAAGTTTTGTGCTAAGGTCTAGGCTGCATGTGTCTAAGAAATGCAATTCTGAACAAACGTAAATACAGCCTACATGTTCCGTTCTTTAGTGAATCCAAAATCAAATACTGAGTTTCTCAAAAATGGCGTCTCCTATAAAGTGTTCAGACGTGACGTCAGTTGGATAACATATACAGAAACTGAAGGTCCAGTTGGCGGCAGACCTACACGTTGGCCCCGTCTTCAAATTTAGCCCGCAGATCGGCCATCCTGACTGAGGCCTTTCGTGGTTATCCTCAGCCCCACTTTTAAATTGCAGGATAGAACATCATAATACGTCACGGCCGCTTCCTTCTACATCCTGTACATGCAACTTAACATTTTCTGATCAATTATTCGTCACTATGTAGCTTAATATTAACTATTTAAAATGTTATAAATAAAACACAACAATAAATTTTGTATATTCGTCAAGATCAGTAACATTTATCTCCCTTTTTCACAACCTTTCTCCCTCTCTCCCTCACACCAACTCTCTAGAAGCTGAAGAATTATAAACGCCTATGTGAAAAATTCTTTCGGCATTCCACACCTAAACATTATCATAATTATTGTTATTGTTATTATTATTATTATTATTATTATTACTCAGTAAATTTGTGACGCCTACGAAATTAATTTGTTACTTAAATGTAATCAGTCACAGTATAATGTCAGGCTCCTGAAACTGCTAAACAGGCGCTGAGAGAAGCCGGCGCTTTAAAGTTACGTGCGACTGGAGACTGTGTCGATATATCGCGTATAAAATGGCGTCACGACCGGTGAGGCTCCTTATTCTTGAGATGGGCTTCCAGCGTGTTATTAGAGAAAACTTAACAGAATGGAAATAGACTTTCTTAAACAGAAATATTCCTCCGAAAGTGTTAAAATGTGCAAATCCGTGTGTTTGCTCAGACTTATTATTGTTGTAGATAAAGTGCTCGGGAGAAAAATAACTTCAGACCATTTATAACTGTGCGGGAATTTAAATGCGGCATACCGTTATAAATTGGTGAAGAGAACGGTTAGCATTAAAATCTCATTTCACGTAGCAGACTGTGACACCTGTGTGTGTATATAGGCTATATATACATATCCATATATATTCAAAAGCTACGACATTTCTTAATTTGCCATCATCAGTGGGTTTAAGGGAGAGGTTAAAATTTACGCTAGTTCTGACGTTTCTACTGAGGCGTAGCCGTAGATTCCGCCGTTTGGGACAGGACGCTGCGTCATATCCCAGAAGAACTGAATCTTCAGATTAAATCTATGTTTATAATATTAGCGCCTTATTTTAAAAGACAGAAAGAAAATAGATACCTCTTCGTTTTCATATTCTGACAGGCTACTTCTTAGGTTTGGGTTCTATCCACTTTGTAATTTGCAATGGCAATAAACAGTAATGCAGGGCAAGTGTTATTACACGTGTCTGTGCAAAGCAGCATACAGGCCTAAATGAAGGCTCGTTACTCTTCAGTGGCTGTCAGCGTTTGAAAATATATTCATATTCGAAGTTCAAAATGTGGCCTTCGTAACAGGCATTCATAAAACTGTCGAAAAAACTAATCACAAGTACATAGCCCATAATACACTGTTGTGGCAATGGTCTAAGCCTTAGACCAGGGTTTTCCACGGCGCGTCCCGTTAGGTTGTGTTACGCTGACCGTGGCTACCCGTGTCAATTGTGTTGGCCTATATACACAATAAGAATTACACAGCAACTTAGTCCGGTAAGTTTACCAGCTGCTGTGAATTTCACATGTGCCGTCCGCGAAAAATCCACAGTATGGGGTGTGGCCTTTGCCAGAAATATTGGACGCCTCTGCTTTAGACTCTATAGTATTCACGTAGCGTCGTTACCAGTGCTAACATTAGATTGCCAGCAGACATCCTTATTGCTTTTAAAGATACACTTTTCCCGTGCGCGCCATGAGGGCACATGGCGCGGTGGATGCTGGCCTATAACTCGCTCATTTTTAGTTCATAGGTGAAAGTGAGTTGTCAGCTTCACGTTCAGGCTGCATTACTCCCGGCACCCATTGAATAGGAGGGTGGGTTCGTCCCAGAGCCGATCTAAACTTTTGGAAGACAGATAGAATTCTGTTTCTTGAGGGGAATCGAACCACAAATCCTGTGCTGTCCAGTTCCTAGCCTATTTGCTGTACCAAAAGCGCTATCCTGATTCTCTCTTTATTGCCTTTATTTGCCTTAACCCTATAAAGACGAAGCGTATCTGTTTTATATAAGGACTCAGTGCGTACCGCGCTGTAAACACTCTCCACTTCGGTTATAAAAACCAGTCTCTTAATGTTTTATAAGGCAAAAGTTGCTGTTTGTTCTGAGATCCGTACAAAACACGTAAACGCAATGGGAACATCATGCAGAATTTTTTAATGTTAAACCTGGTGGTACGTAAAGTTACCGCTAGGATTTAAAAGATTAAAAGAAATGGGTTCTAACGAGAGGCAAAAGTAAGCTTATCCGTGTGGTTACTTAAATTCGGCACCATGGAGATGTAAGGGGTGGAGGCATGGCGTCAGACATTCTTAACCTCGGCCCCAGATGGAGGCGAGTGGCCGTGCTGACAAGGGGGGGGGGGGATGGGGCCGGTAAAAATTACCTGGGCCCGGCGGTCCGAAAAAGGTGCCCAGAACCCTATTGCGTTCCGTATGTTTTTGTCTCCCTCCGTAGTGCCATTAGCTGTCCACTATACAAATTAGCCCCTTCAGACCAGGACCAAGTCGCGCTGCAAATGACTGTCAATCTTTCTGGTTTAGTGTAAAGATTTGCAGCCGGTCTGCCCTTGCTGGGGGTCCGAAGAATTTTTTTCACTGGGTACCGATCCCGCTTTCGGCGGTCCTGGTTTGTGGCTGCTTTACCACCAGAAAAGTATGCCGTTAACGCCATGCGCATGCGCGGCAGGCCGGATGGAGTCGAGATTTCGCCTCGACAGAGCGGTGAAGAGGAAGATCTCGTATTCCTACTGACAATCAGGCCCCGGTCCGTTATTAACGAGTTACTGCGTGCCACGTCACGCAGTAACTTTTGTATTCTTAGCACATTTGGGAAAGGTAATAAAGTGGAATTTCAGCCTCACATATTGTAGAAATTACATAAAATACAACAAAACTTCACGCATTGCAGAAGTTACAATAAATTATTAAGTGAAAAGAAAAGGAAAAGCACGAAGCAGGCGTATGGGGACAGCGGATAAATGTCAAAACGAACATAACATCCTCTGGGTAACAGTTAAAGTCTACTTCCTAAATAAAATAACGATATCGAAGTTATAGTTAACTGATGATATGAGAGGTAAAAATTCTTTTTACAGTGAGAAATTGCTTAGCTCGGACAGCTCAGGCATTACACTGCTTACGTATGAGCTAAGTTCGAGATTGTATACCGGCTGGCTGGGCAGGGTTTTTCTCTTGGCTTCAACGGCCAGGTCGGCTCTAAGGGTCCAATCAGCCTTATACAACGGAAAGTGGCCGGACTCGGAAACTCACCACACACTTCGATACAGGACAGAGACTAAGAATATGCTACATGGAGTTGAATCTCCACCCTCCCATACATCTTTATTGCATAATGCCCGATTAAACACACCTCAGGAACCTACAGTAAGGCTCTGAACTTGTAGTGAGTGAAACAGAACAGAAGTTGAATTTAGAAAAAATTTGAAACTTCAGTTCATAAATTAAACTTTTATATACGTGTGTTTACTTTATGTAACACCAGCTTTAACGATCAGAAAATCTACAATCTGCCCACAGAGTGTATTTATATTTTTTGTATGCATCTCACAACAAGCGGCAAACTCTAACAACATTAACTACCTGGTTGTTACAACCGAGAACACCTGTACTGCGCGGTACCAAATGGGTCTTCAAATGAAATAGATTGACTTTCTCCCCCCCGGCGGGGGGGGGGGCCCCCCCAAGACGCAGTCACGTTATTAATTTTAGTGCAATTTCATGAAACTAAATATCCCTACAAATCCTTGGGCTTCTGGCCATTTTGGCTGAAACATTTTGTAAAGCAAATTAAATGTCTGAAAACGATAAAAAGTTTTTGTTGTGACTGACGGATTACTTCATTATACTCTACGTCTTATATTTTGTTACTGCGCTGGATAGCGCAAAATATTTAAAAACTGCAAAAACGGCAACCAGTATTTCCCGCTACGAAAGAAACACCCTGCTCTGGCTTGTTTGTGGCAAGACCACCCTCTCAGGGTTTAGGATTCGAGACCGTTGCCCTCCTGGGGTGCATTGCACACAAGATTTCCCTTTCCTCTATGAGAATGAGGGTGGATGCTGTAGTGTGACGAAGGGAAGGGGTCTAAACTTGGCAACCTCTTCCGCCCACCCGGGTTTGAACGTAAACAAATCTGGAACCCATCTCAAGTCAAAACCCATACAGTAGCAGCACTCCCCTCCACGGCAGCACATTAGACAGTCTTTTGTCTTCTGACAAGAGAATATTCACCGTCTTCCTGTCAGCGAGATGGAAAAGGAGTGGTGGGTCAGACCTTGCGAGGGAACAGGGCAGCCTTGCCTTCAGTTAAACACGTCTTATCCCGCAATCGTTTCGAAATCCACACTGTAAGGTTATTTGGAGACAAAATCAAATTTTGACTTCTTTTCTTGTCGTTGTTATTCTGCACCTGTAAGAGACTGGAACTTTTAACCTGATGCATAAGCCAGCCCTAATTCTGAAACTGTATCTTAGACAATTTTACAACTCCTTGAGCGAAGGGTCGGTCCAATGGAAGAAGAATATTATAGAACAAATAAAAATAGGAACATAAACACATGTTCTGATTAATAGTCGAAACTACTATCGCAGTTTCTTTGACCACATGGCCAGAAAGACTAGTACTAAGGACTATTTTCAAATTCGTGAAGAGGCCTATGTTTTCACTGTGCGCGTGACGTACAAGAAAGAGTAAGGTGAAAAGCGAATGGTCAGAACTCCTTAACAGATCGCATCACATCGACTGGAAAGTGATATTAAAGCGAGAAATGCAAAAACATTAAGACACGGGATCATTTATAGGGAAGGATAATGTTACGGGAGTACATGCTTAAACCTGCTGCTTGAAGTACCCCAAAAGATGGCATCACTTAAGACTGGAGGACAATATTAAGGGATAAATACGAATACTCACTAGTCGGAACATATTAAAATGCGACGCCACTTAAATTGAAGAGTAATATTAAAGGGAGAAATGTGTAACGCTACTGGTCGGAGAAGTATAATATCACTTACAGTGAACGATAAAATAAAAAATATATTAATTAAAAACACAAGTGTTGAATGAACTAAAGTAGCCTACGAAACATTCAAAATTCAGCCCTTTGTGAACACGCCGTTTTTATGGTTTATTTTGGCGTAACTCGCGTGAACTTCTCACGTATTTAAAAAAGAATTAACCTTTATTTCTTCTGCGTTGAAAAACGCACATTCCTTTCGACATTACGACCCTAATTAAACTACACCTGCATCCTTCAGACGACACAGTTGCGAACATTGAGCTGCCAGCCGTGTAAGTGCGTGGAAACTAAGTTTCATAAAACAAGTTATGCACACACAGCACAGTCCCGCGCCCTCTTACGTACATAGTGAATCATGCACAATATCTATTACCATGCTACATGCTACTAAAATTGCTTTATACAATTATGGAAGTAACCACATAAGTACTTAAGTTAGTTACCAGTCACATTTTTCTAAACTGTCAAAAACACATTAGGCTCAAAATTGATACATTCTTTGGAAGAGGGATAAGGTTCCGGCAGAATTTCTGTTCCTAGATACCTCCGCTTACACTAACGAAGTACTGACAGTAACAAAATAGGAGCGAATTATTCATAAGACCTCCTCATAAATGCCACATAAATATCTTGCGACAAATATGCAGGAAGTAACGTTATAGAAACAAGGAGGAATAGGGTGTGACCGGAACACAATGTGCAGTACGAAATTGTCATAAACAAATGAAACTGGACGGACGTCTGTACTTGATCGACATACAGCGATTTGTGACGTGATTTTATTGTTTGTGCCGTCAACTGAAAGCCTTTCAGAAACAAATAATGATCATCAACGTGTTGTGGAAATAAACATAGCGGTTTACTGTTTTATCGGCCGTTTTTACGAGGGTGTAACACATTTCATGATGTCTAATTCCATGCTTTAGTGCATTACCATGGGAAACACACAACACACGTAAAAACTGCTAGTTTGGAAGCAGAAGGGAGTATATCAACCGAGCTTACATTTTGCAACGTGTCCCTTTGACACAGACGCTGGGCCAGCAGTATTTTTGGTGAGTTATTTGGCGGCGCAATCAGTATCTAGCGTCGATGGTAAATGAGTGAGTATGAATATGGAATACTGGCGGAATGATAATTGACAGGGAAAACCGAGGCACTCAGGGAAAGATCTGTCCAAGTGCCATTTTGCCTACTATGAATCCCGCATGGACTGTCCTGGAATCTATGTACCTAAATTCAATATGCATTCCTACACTTTCTCAATAATCTTGTACAATAACAACTATCATTCTTTCTCTTTAACAAATTTTGAGCTACTTCAATTTGGAATTAAGATGTAAAACTATGTAGACGTGTAACAACCCAGTACATGGCGCCCGAAAACGGCAAATCTCGAAAACTAAAAGCGCATTGGCTTAAATTCTGGAGTAATAATTCGGCCACTTCGCACCTCCTAAACAGCAAGATGGGAAACAAAATATACTAAGAAAAACACGTGCCCTTTACGATCCTGTTCCAGGCAAGGCAAAAAAAGATAATAAAATTCCTTTGGTCCTATTACGCACAGGCTTATGTACGTACGCCTGTGTGTGTGAGAAAATTTTATGTTGTAAAATGTGTCAGACAGAAATTAAAGAGAAAACCCTGTTCAGTTTTACACGCCTTTTGGACAGAAATAGTGAGGTTCCGAAAAAAACCATAGTGGCAGAGCGCCGTAAAATAGGTTCGCTCGAAACAGTCTCAAAATCACAAAATACGCAAAATAAGATGCTGACGTAAATGTTGAGAAACTAAGTGGAATTACGAAAATTTTGGCGCAAGATGATTAAAAGTGGGTAATTTTAGGTTCTTTGCTGTAACAACTAACTGGAAGAAGAAACCTAGAAAACAAATCCCTTTGTATTGTTCAAATATGGGAAGCGAAAACACCAGTAGAGGGAGCTCAAATGTAGAACCCTGTAAAGCACATGATTTCGTTACACGCTGAATACCACTTGATTCCTCTCCTTTCAGTCGGTATGCTATGGTTCATATTTGCAGAAGTGTATCTACAACGTAACAATCCGTTGCTTATACAAATTGACACAACACTAAAAACACCATCAGATTCTCATCTTTAGCCTCCTCTTCCCAATACTCTGAGACTTTAAAAAATTGCTGGCATTTTAGTTGCAATTACACGCGACAAATTTCTACAAAATAACCGTATATTTAAGACCTGCCAAATGTAACTGAAGGAAAATCATTCGGTACTGATCAAAGCAATTAAAGCAGTAAAAAATGATAAAAATTAAATATAATTCAACATACTAATCACGTATAGAATAGAGTCTCTCTACAGCTGTTAGGCCTAATTGGTTCTAATAACGTGTCAATTCCAGTGACATCGCAATCCAAAGCACAGGCCTTTTTAGACTTCTCAGATACTGGATCCCGCTAAATGGTTATTGTGAGGACCTACGGCGGTGTGTTTCGCCATACTATAGTTCTGCGCCTTCCTTCGAAAATTAAAAACATCTCATCTGCAAGTAGGGTCTACATGTCGAAAATCATTTTACCTGGTCTCGCTACAGCTGTTCCTCCTGTCCGTCTACATAGAAGAGGTCAGAAAACGGCAAAAACCTGAAAAAAAAGAGATCATTTCAGAAACATAGGCATAGGCAGGGGATAATATTAAAATAGATCTAAACAGAGAGGACGTGAGGATGATAATTGGATTCAACTGGTTCAGGATTAGGATTGGGCTGCTGCTGGGTCTTATCAACACGGTAATACATTTTTTGAATCCATAAAGGTAGAGAATTTATGATTACAGAAGTACGGTAAAGAAGATGCATATTCTAGAAATTAACAAATAGGAACTTAAAATAGTAATTAACACAAGGACTTTAGTGTCCGTGACGTTTGCGCCTTTTACACCACCACCACCGCCACCCACAATGACGACGACGACGACGACGACGACAAGAACAAGAACAGCAGCAGCAAACATTTGCTCGACAAGTGGTTTAAAACATTCTTTGTTTTTATGTTAAAGCCTTCTGTACTCTGCCATACGGCATTAATGCTGATACACACACACACATACATACATACATACATACATACATACATACATACATACATACATACATACATACATACATACATACATACGTACGTACATACACACACGTTACTGAAACAACAGAATTTGATACAAGTCGCAAGGAGGTGAGCAAAGCGCTGGAATATTAAGCAATGTTCCTGTTCCGTGGCACGCAGGCCTAACAACATGTTAAGCGTCGCAAAACATGAAATACAGCAAAATGTCGCCTTTGGCAGTGCTTGCTTTCTTGAAAAATCCCGCGCAAGGTAAAAATGCGATGCGCGAATTTAAGACCTTATGTGGGGGGTGGGGGAGGAAATAGTGTCACTGCAACCCAAGCCACATGAAACGTGTTAATGTGTACATTAATAATTAATAAATATTAAAATATTTCTATTGGCGATTATTCGAAAGATGACGGTTTTTCCGGCTGAAAGTTGTCACGGTAATACAAAGCTGTAAGATGAATGGCAGAAGAAGAGACGGAAGATTTTGTGACCTTCGATTGTTTGCCTTTTACGGCATCTCCTTACACACCTTTTCTTACAGAGCCATGATTTGACGTTTCGCCTGCTTGTTCTTCACTTTTCTTGACTAATAAATCGTCGACTCGTTTACATCATAATTAATCCCGACCGTACCAATTCTTATTCCCCTGTCCAACTGATCCAAAACCTCCATCACTTTCCTTTTCTTTTTATCCTTAGACTCTTCATCAGCACGTATATCACCCTCTCCAGGCATAAATAAAACACCAAATCAAAAATTAGTTCCAAAAATTGTGAGTACCCTCAAACTTCATTCCGTACCTTGCGATATTGGAGTCGTCACTGAGACTGACAGGAGCGCAAAAGCGGAATGTTTGTATTGCTACACAAGTGTGGCGGCGAATAAACCAGGCAACTAAACGCGATGCTCGACGTTTGCCATCGTAATTCTTCCGCGAATAAGTGAAATAGCCAATGCGCAAACCGGCGAACGAGGAGGGCCTCTTGTAATTCTAGAAGTGTTTCCTTCCAATAACCAGAAGAAAATTAAATGTATCAAACAAATCGAAGAGAAAACATTCTACAATCAGAACGTTCTGCAACGTACCCACGTACACAATAAAACTTCGAAGTTTTAAGAAACATTGTGAAAGGTGGTAATATTATTTCAAACCACAATTATTTCTGACAGGCAGATAAGAAGTGCAGACAGGTTGTCTCAGTATTTACCAAGTCTCATAAAAATCGATCGCTTTTTGTCTAAATACAGTCGAAGTCGATTATGTCATGAAATGGACAAAATACTCTGTGTCCTTATAAACGAGTGTTTTTCTAATCGAGGAGTGTAACGTTACGGTTGAACAGTGAGGAATTAATTGGTACCACAGAATATCTGACGCTATTGACGAGGTGCCGCATAAACCGATGTCATTATAACGGGGTTCCACTGTGTTAATATCTGAGACTGAACGCGAGGAAGGGAAGACGAACGGATAGATGTGCTTAGGTCGTCAACAGGATTCCGAAGGATAACTATGAGTAATAGACACAGAGACTGATCAAATGCCCTACTGCCGACATTACGCAAGATGCTAAATAGCCAAATAAAGCACCCGGCCCTACACCAGCATTCTGTTGATGGTCCAGTTCTCCTTCATCTCGCTTTGGTTTCCGGAGTATGTACGAATATTTTTCCACCACCGCAACCAGACTGGCCCTGGGGCTTACCCATGATGTGCCTGGAGCGGGCTGAGGGTCAAAGGGTTCTGCCTTGCATTCGACAGACACCCAAGATGCTGATATCTTGAGGGCTGATCTTAATTTTCTTCAGGTCTTCCGGGCAAATTTCTAGATGGTCCATTTCATTAGGTCACACCAGCCTTAACGATGCGTCTACATGACGTAGTACGTAATAAAGTAATTATAGAAGTTTGGGTTTATGGTTTGGTACTTAATTATCCACAGGGATACGTTTCAAAGAGTGGTACTTGATTAAGTATAGGCATTAAATTCCATGTAGTGGTATTTGCTTACGTATCTAAATCTCATCTTCATATCTTGATGCTTAACTAAGTACAGGAATGAGCCTTTATTGCATGATACTTAGTTAAACACATGGCTACAATTTAATGGCGTGGTGCTTCATTGAGAACATTGATTCTTTCTGGGGTGGTAATTAGCCCTTTAAAGACGAAGCGTATCTCTTTTATTTAAGGATTCAGTGCGTACCGCGCTGTAAACACTCTCCACTTCGGTTGTAAAAACCAATCTCTTAATGTTTTGTAAGGCAAAAGTTGCTGTTTGTTCTGAGATCCGTACAAAACACATAAACGCAATGTGGGCACCACGTAGAATTTTTTTAATGTTAAACCTGGTGGCATATAAAGCTACCGCTAGGCTTCAAAAGGTTAATTAGGCAGAGGAATACGTCGCGACGCTTGACTAAGGGCAGGACAACTGCACCTTTTACCTATACGGTAATCTACAGCACATAACACCACGTTTCACAATCCTACGACTGCCATAAGCTTGAGGTCCTAAACGGTAGAACAAACAAACAGAACCATCGCCGGACCAGACATTTCAGCGTCTGTACGTAATTATTTATAGAACAAAATTTAATGCCACATCAGTCCGTTATTTATTTATATAAAACAATTACAAAAATTTAAATGCTATGATTGTCATTTTTATAGGTTAAAGGCCTCACATGTAGCTGCAAGTCCTATGTTCAACATCTGACTGCACTCCAAGGAAGAACCGGTTATGATTTATTGGGACTTTTGTTCATGGGGAACTCCTAGAACATTATCGTCTAGAACGGGGGCTCCTAACTTATGGGTCGCGATCCCAAAGTGGGTCGACATGCCACTTAGGGTGAGCCATCATGAAATTTTCCCCTAGACAACCCCTTTTCAACATGTGATGTGATGGAATGAAGCGTGCTGACTTGGTTGAACATGTGGTGTGCTGGACTGAAGCGTGCTGACTTGGTTGAACATGTGGTGTGCTGGACTGAAGCGTGCTGACTTGGTTGAACATGTGGTGTGCTGGACTGAAGCGTGCTGACTTGGTTGCCGATGTGAGTGACGACGACCAGCTCACAGCACAGTTCTCTTTTGCCGGCCACTGGGCACTACTAAAACGGGGGTAGCTTTATTTCAGTTATTAGGCTTGTTTTCAATTAAGAAAGTCTAACCTGGAATCAGTGTTTGTTTGTGAACTGACAGTGCTCCAGCTGAAGTCTGTGTGAGTGCTGAGAAGGAAGGAAGGAAGGAAGGAAGGAAGGAAGGAAGGAAGGAAGGAA
>BLKM01008772.1:0-29582 GCA_013340265.1 Coptotermes formosanus | reverse complement strand
CTCAGAACAAACAGCGATTATTTCCCTATACAGCATTAACTGGCTGGTTTTTATAACCGAGACGGAGTGTGTTTACTGTGCGGTACGGACTGAATATTTATTGCGATATTAACCGTTAAAGCCCAGTGGTTACTATACGTGCAACCAGGTTTAACATTCACACATTCTACGTTCTGCCCACACAGTGTGTTTATGTGTTTTGTATGGAACTCAGAACAAACGGCGATTACTTCCCTATACAGCATTAACTGATTGGTTTTTATAATCGAGACGGAGTGTGTTTACTGCGCGGTGCGACCTTGGTTTTTAAATAGACCATGTTTCGTCCTTAAAGGGTTAATGAGAGTAAAGAGGGAAGATTTAATATTGATTATTTATAGAATCTCGCATTATTAATTCTTCCCATACATACGTTATTTATTGAATCTTGCATTATTGATTTGTTCCATGTATATATTAGTATTGACTTTTCGCCTATTCACCGGTTTGTTGCGTGTGAATTTAATGTTTGTTTGCTGTAAGGGAACAGTTCGCCGTAGCGGTATACATATATCATATATTACGCGTTGACGTAATTTCAGTTGTGATGTGTTTAGTAAAAGCTGGAAATACGCATTTAAAGTGCTTGCATTTGTCAGTGTTTTGTAAGAAATCCTCAGTTTTACGCTGTTTATAACACAACAAAAACTCACCATTCACGAATTTTAAACTACATGCAGTAACACAGCGAAGGCGCCGAAAATCTGCTTTTCGTAACTTGTTTTTATCAAACGAAATAATAACACCAACTAAATGCACCAAAAATATATATAATTTTATTCTTAAAAGTCTCCTACATGTTTCGGCCCTGCTGGGCTATCTTCAGGGAGAATACTATTGATACACTTCATCCTCCGTTTGAGAGGTGTCGCATACCTCTCAAACGGAGGCTGAAGCCCAGGGCACATTCGCACTTAACTATACAAACGCAACCATAGTGATGAATATTATTCTCCCTGAAGATGGCCCAGCAGGGTCGAAACATGTAGGAGACTTTTAAGAATAAAATTATATATATATATTTTGGTGCATTAGTTGGTGTTATTATTTCGTATGATACAGTGCACGGACATGGGACATATTAAATTTGTTTTTATCATTTTGTGTATCATCATTCGAATTAGGAACAATATCTGTAGCGGAAAATATGGTGTAATATTGCGTTATGGTGTGATATGTTGTCATGTCATGGTGTAATGTTATAATATGGTATCGTATTAGAGTGTGTGATATGTGATGTTACATTATGGTGTGATAACGGTGTCATAGATCTTGGCGGATGGTTGGCTTTTAAATAAGACTACGAGAGAAGTATAATAATTAATTTTATTTTTCTATGAACTAAGAAAAGTCCGCGTTTACTCGATTTTGGCCTGAGCAGTGGAACACGTTAATGCAGCATATGGTACAAACGGGACCTTAGTTTTAGAAGATTAGCGCACGAGAATGGTTTGCCTCGGGTGACAGTCCAAGCGTAGTGCAGACAATGAAAATGTTACAAGGATTCTGGTCTTCTAATTTCCTGCGCTGAGTAGAAGGGTTATTGATTGCCGACGTTTCGAAGGCACATACGGTCTTCGTATTCTCCGGGTCAAGGAGTCAGAATCCTGAACATGGACGTTACGTTAACCTCAATCATCACAATACGTCTGAAATTTTCTTCCACCAAGTTTCACTGATTGTCCAGGCACTTAACGAAAATGTTCATGAAAGAAGTCCATTGACGTCACACTAAATTTTTCGACTTGCTAACCATTCATGCAGAGGATAGTAGAGGACGCAAAAGAAACAAATGGCAGCCCTTCAGCTTGATGCGTAAAGCAAGGAGTAAAAGAATTCACTCGTCATTGTTTGTATCAAATGCTATGACGTCACACAATGAACAGCTGTCGGTAATAACTTCCAACTTAATAACAGAGCCTTTGAAAGAAACATCAGTTAATAATATTTTGCTTGATTCTGAGAATAAATGCAGAACATAAAACTGAATGCTTCAGAGGAATGCTGAATGACGATAATAAAATTCTGTATCCAAAATTAAGAAAGTTTAGGGTCGAAATGCGTTGCTATAGAGAGAATCGTATTATACGTGATAGGCCTGTGTGTATGACGTTGTGTGGGCGGTGTCGAGACACTGTGTACTAACTTTTCGCTCATTGGGTTCATAAACGACACGAAAATAAATAGAAAGACACACCTAGAACAGGCAAAGGAACAGAACGACGAAGGAAATAACGAAAGGCAATGAATAAATGAATGAATGAATGAATGAATGAATGAATGAATGAATGAAACAAAGAAAGAAGTAGTAATGACATAATTCCGAAAGTAAACCTTACATTCATTAATTATGCCTTTTAAGCATAATGGTGGCTATATATACCCCACCTGCTTTAATGATAAAGCACTGCGTGTTGTCCACAGAATGTATTTATGTATTTGGTATTATGTCGGCAATAAACAGCCATTATATCTGCAAAGGCGGGTTTACACTGTTCACTTTGGATGATCACTTCGGATGAATCACTAAACGTGAACAGTGTAAACAGTCCATTCATCAAAAGTTATCATCCAGGATGAAGGATGAAAGAAGTTGGCCGTAGGCAACTTTCATTCGCTTTGGATGAATCATCCTGGACGAGTCATCGAAAGTGACCAATGTAAACGTGTCACTGCATGTTCCTCCGCAGTGAACAATTCGTGCTTCTACTGTTTACCGTCTGGTTGCTTCTTCTGTTGAGTTTGAAACACAGACGAAATGGAAAGACGACCTTTTTGCTGTTTGTTTCAATAGTTTTTCTACATTGATTGATTAAATAATCAGAAACAACACCAGTACCTAAACGCATGAGTTCAGTTGCCGTCATTTTGAACTGAACTGTCCTGTTCAGTGTAGATGAACAATGTAAACAGAATTTGGTTCATGCATTCAATTCACTTTGGATGATTGATCCACGATGAACATCCCGGATGACCAATGTAAACCCGCCTTAACCAACATTAACCGATTCGGCTCGGTAATGGCGGCAGTGTTTTCTGCGACGTAAGAACTGAACTTTAAAACGCGCTTGAGAGAGTTAATGTATTTTTAGGTGAATAAGGCAGTAAGCGTATTGCCTACTGAAAGCACCAACCACATATGTGTATAGGGTGATAAGTACAAATGGAAATATTGTTACTGAGAGCGATGTAATAATACACAGGTCAAATTGTTCGCACAGTTGTACGTGTACTTATTCATGGTCCGTTCTGTATGTTGAATTTCATGTTGCACGCATGGAGACCAGACCAGATTTTTTGCCGAAGCTGTCCGCAGTACATAAAAGGTCGAGCGGGCCCCGCATTAGAGGATATGGGATGAGCACAGGCACTGGTAAAGAACACGAAGGAAGACCGTGCCGTCCCAATGATGTAACTCCGAAAATGCTGCACAGATTCAAATTAATTTAGTATTGTTTGTAGGAACCTACACTAAAATTTTTCAAGTAATTTTCAGCGAATGAAATGAATGTCATTATAAATGTAGGGTGTTGTTATTTTTTAAAGTTTTTTTTTTTTTACAAAATGAATTCGTAATGTAACGAATGTCTACGTAAATAAGCAGCTGATAAGCTACCAAAATTGCTTCGTCCTTTTGTCTCGCACTTGCCAGACAAGTGGTCAAAAACATTTTTCTCGTGTCAAGTGTCTGTACGGACATATTGCCCGCGAGCCATGGGTTCAGTGGGCCTACTGTAGTGTGTGTGTGTGTGTGTGTGTGTGTGTGTGTGTGTGTGTGTGTGTGTGTGTGTGTGTGTGTGTGGTCCTGCCTATTCACATATCAGCTCAGTTGTCACTGAAATCAAACAAGGACCTCTTTCGAAATGTGTGTGTCCGATCCTCTGGTCTTCTTCGATAATACCCCGTAGAGATGATACGTGACAAATGATGTAGAAGGTCACCTGTCCACTGATACAGCATTATTCATTACAAAGGCTGTCTGAAGTGTGGCAGGGGAAGGGTAGATTTCAGAGCTTCATCACGACGGGTGAATTTTTCGGAATATGCTAAGTGGAAATATGGTTATACCTTTTTGTTGTTTAATTTCTAACCAGTTCTTAAAAACAGGGGTGTATTCCGTATCAGGGGTTCTTAGAATTTTTCGCTGGCGCGCCACTAAAGTAAATTTAATTATTTCAACGTACAATCGATATCTTTTTGGTACATAAATTAAAAAGCTGAAATTGGAAATACTGGCTGGCAGCGAGGATGAGTTATATAATGTTGCCAGCAATGCTGCGTATTGGCAAATATATTTGGTGCGCGTTTTGTTTCCGTTTTACAATTTTTGTCTAAAATAATTCAGATTTTTTAAATTGAGGCCGTAGACCCGTAAAAAATGGTTGGCGTACCAGTAGTGGCCCGCGTGCCACAGTTCGAGAAACCGTGATCTACATCCTTTACATTACGCATATCTTTACAGCGTACTCTGCAAACGACCCGGGTGTGATTTCCCATTTAAGACTGACTTACGTTTGAAGAACAATCTGTGCTGGAATGTGACGCTGTGTTGTCTAATACAAAAGTACTGACGTTTCGGAGGACTCTGCTGCCTGCCATCTTCATTGTCATGGGATCATATTCCAGTCTTCGTCCTAGTCATCGCAATGAGACCCCCAGTTCTCAGATTTATATTTAACAGTTACTTCTGGATAACATACATTAATGTATTACACAATTCATATATGTATGTAGCCCCCCCCCCCCCCCCCGGGCGCTGAAAATTGTGCCGACAAAAAAGACGCTGAATTAATTTCCTTCCTCAAGCGTCACCTGCGATAAATTACAAACAAACTGTAATACGTAAAGTATTTGACAACTAACGTTAAGATTGGTTAATGGGCTCTAGTTGTTTGTCAGATTTCTAAGGCACCTCTTTTGAGGTATTTTATACACGGTGATCCACTTAAAACTGGCCCCGTTTTTTCTTTATTTCACCTTGCAAGCAAGCCGGTTTCAAGTGGATCATCTTGTAGGTTGCACTTTTTCTTAAAGTGTTTTATTTAGCGACGCCATGAACTGGTAAGTTTACATACCTTCGGTGACAGATGAAGATGAGCCTGGATCATTGTTGGAGTGACACTGACGTGGGAAACTCGAAGTACTTGCTGAGAAATTTGTCCCCGGTGTCACTTTATTCAGCGCAAATCCCACGTGGACCGACCTGGTATTGAACTCGGACGTCTGCAGTGAAAGGATGGGGAATAACCGTCTGAGTGATTGGAGGGTTCATAGAGAGCTTCAGACGAGGGGTGTTCTGTGAAGCAGGGTGATTTATATCCGTCCGCTATGAGGTTCGTCGCGGGTTTCTTCATCACCTGCAGGCAGGTGACGCGAGAATACCCTTATTAGGCCACAGCAGCCTCCATTCACATCCCGCTCGATTCATCATTCACCAATCGGTGTTCTCCTAGGCACTGGCAGTCTTGTAAAAAGAAGCACAAGTCACAGCCAACCACACTACCTGTCTTCAGTTATATTGTCCTCTGCCTCGTTTCTTTGTTTATTTGCTTCTTCGTTTTTCTTCAGGGTTCTGACTGTTCCACAAATATTTTGTCCCATTTGTGATAGGAATTTTTCTTCTCGGTTAAATTCCAGGAAACGCAGTATGGAAACAACATATATACACGCACATTATTTTCCAGTAAATTGTTTTCAATTTTCATTTCAGATTTAAACCACTTTCGTTTATTATAGGTGCTTTTATAGGGTGATGCGTAATTATATACACTACATGGGCACAGGACCTAACTCTGTTCATAGATTGAAGGAGTTTAATGCTTGTCTTGAATTCTATTTTATTGAGTGTATATGATGGTTGATGTATTAATTGAAACCCAAGATTTTCCCACAAACACATGGTCACACCCGCTTTGGTAGCCAGAATGGGAAGCATTGGGGAATTAAAAAAACTGACGTATTTTAACATCCCGCTTATTTATTAAAGGCGTCCCTTTAATCGTGTCCCTGTTCACCGCAGCTGTCACGGGATGTCCCAGCGGATGGAGGCTTTCTGTGTGATAAAGCAGCCGTGATCGGGGACACGATCAAAGGTACAGCCTGTAGATGTAAATAGATTTCAGTATAACAGGGTCTTAGTACTGGCATCTGCAAGAGTTCTGCAAGTGCTGTGCGTTAACTCCATGACGCCAAGAATTCCTTGCTGGCTGAATAATTAGGCCCTCACTGTCGCAGCCGCTGCAGTCAAGTGACAGATGTTGAAGGCGACAGGAGTGACATCGGGAGATCGGGGAGGTTAGTGTACCTTGCGTAGGGGATGGGCCAGTGGGGAATAGGGTTTAAATTCTCTGTAGGAGCAGTAGCCGCTGTGGTTAAGCACGAAGCCATGAAGACGTATGGAGGATTGGATCCACGTACTCTTAATCTTGGCACTAGACGGCGGTTAGTGGTCAGCTTCAATCTCAGACACTTTGCCCTCGGTGGCGATTGCATAGGAGAATGGATGGGTCGCAGGGCCGGTTCGGATGCTGCGGAGACGTGAAATGTCTGAGCCCCCGCAGGAAATGTAACTCGATTTCCCTTCTGCTCTAGTCCGTGACCTAGTCACTGTATGGAATGAGCTACCCCGGCTCATAATCTATATGTCTGAAGGTTATGTTTCTTCCATTACGCCAAAGCCTTGTTTTACGCCCTAGTTGTGTTCCTGAAAAAGTGGGCGTAAATCAAAAAGGCGTAAATCAAAGATGATATTCCCATATGAAAAAAATGGAAATGGAAATAAACCACCAAAAGAACTTTAAACCGAAAATAACAGGGCGTAAATTAGAAAGTGGTGTAAATTGATAGGGGGCGTAAAACAAACGGGCATAAAACAAGGCTTCGTGTGTTTACGAGCCAGAATTTCAGTTACAAAACCGGAAATGAGGAAGTAGCATCGAATGCCTGGCGTACATGAGAAGATAATATTAAACTTGTTCTTACAGAAAAAGGGTGTGAGTCTGTGGATTGGATTCATTAGCTCAGAACAGTGACTAGCAGTGGGCTGCTGTGAAGACGGTAATGAACTGTCAAGTTTCGTAAAATATGGATGTTTTCTAGCAGCTCAGCTACTGTCAGCTGCTAAATGAGGTCTACGGCCCAGAGAGTTAGTTTATAATAGATAGCCATTAATTTCTCTTTACACCCCTGTACATTAGGTGGTTTTTGACCTTTATGTCACAAAAAAAATGGTTGGGTTGAAGGAAAGGGTAGAAAAAATGTCGGATGTTGTATTGATTGGTGTGGTTGATAGCAGGAAGCGGTGGTATACACAGCGCTGTGCGGGGCTCTGCTCGTCATAGTTCATACTAAAGACCTCCGGTTGGAAATTCGGGGAACTCCAGCCCATGGGCCTACTGTCTCTCTCTCACACAGAGCTAACCCCACGTGATCGCTTTTTATACCCACAGACAAATCAGACTTTTGATGTGGTATTTTAGAGAGGAACAACACACACACACACACACACACACACACACACACGCACTTCTCTGGAGATTAAGTAGATTCCCCCTTCTGGATATTTGCATTACACACTGACACTCACTGCTGACATAAAATCATAACTGCTCACCTCACGTTTATAAAACTCGAATCTTCATGGTTTTCTGAAGACAGAAGCTGTATTTTCCTTCGAAACATTGATACCTATATACCTAAATATATGGAATCAGACCGCATAACACAATAGCTATAGAATAAGCCACCTCAGACCCCAACAGAATATTTGCTTACAGTACTCTTCATATGATCTTCATATTGCTAAATCTTATAAGGTACGCATGTAATTTCAACTTCTTGGAAATGGAATCAAATCATCGCAGCGTTCTGAAAATAACCGTCTTCTTGTCTAACTTCATTTTTTATCTAACGCAGTTTGTTTCTGGAAACCGAAAAGAAGTTGCTGAAAATAATAAAGGATCTTGTTTCTTACGAAAGACGAAATAACGAGATAGGAGTTTCATCTCCCTTTGGTCCTTTCCGTACTCATGCTGTGCTATACGAACCCTCTCATACTGGGTAATATTGCTTTACTGCTTTGCTTGTCCCAGGGATAGAGCGGTCGTATACACGTCTAATGTGTAATCCGCGATTGCCCAGAATTTTGTAGCCCCTACTTTCGTGTAAAGGGGCCGCGGTGGCGCAGTTGGTTGAGGCACTGCGCTACAAACCGGCAGGTCGCGGGTTCGATTCTCAATGGTGTCAGTGGATTTTTTCATTGACATAATCCTGTGGGTCGCACTATGGCCCTGGGGTCGACTCAGCCTTTGACAGAAATGAGTACCAGGAATATTTCCTTGGAGGTAAAGGCGGCCGGAGCGTAGGGCTGACAACCTTACCACCTTCATGTGCCGATTGTCTAGAAATCTGGGAGCCTCAACCTCCTGGAACCCTCTGGGCCTGTCCAGGCCTGTAATGGGACTGCTTTGCTTTTTGCTTACTTTCGTGTAAGCTATCGATTTGAGGTGCACCTCGTCGCCATCTGTCGGTGCGTACAAACGTTCTGAATCAGCAGTTTCATTAAATTTTATACAGGGTGATTATTTTATTAGACATCTATCAGTTGCTACGTCCTGTTGCAGGGAGTTGGAGTAGCGTAGTTGGTATAGAAACTAGGCTACGGGCTGGACGGTCCGGGGCTCCAAACGCGGTTTCTGTCTTCTCCAAAACTTCCAGACCTGCTCTGGGGCCCACCCAGCCTTCCGTTAAATGGGTACCGGGGCCCCTTCTTGGGGATAAAGCTGCTGAGTACAACCTACCCCAGTGCTATTTTGACCACCACAAATCTCAGAATGACTGACGCTTCGTCGAACCCGGGCCTCCGCAGTGACAGGTCGGCGATTAGACGCCTGAGCCACGGCATGGCCAACGCTTTAATCCTGGCTGTATCTAATCACAGATAAAAATTGTCTCCCACCTCGCGGTAAACACACTTCGCCTGTATTATCAACAATAGCAATCTCATGTCATTTAGGGAAACAGTCATTGTTTAGTATGAGAATAATATGTGTTTTTAACGTAAACTAGTTTAATCGTGTGGTAACTATGTATACCGCCCTGAACCTCGTATAACGCGGACATGACGGCCTCAACCACTGGAGCAATTTACTGTGCGCTTACCTGCAGCTTGGATGCCAGTAAACTCAGCAGTGTTATTTAGATGCTGCTATGTGCGGCACACTGCGGACTGATGAAACTGTATATACTACGGCGCCTTTGTTATACCCCGTGCGACGATCGGTTGTAATTTCGTTGGTAACACTGTTCATACCGGCTAATTAAGAGCTTTAATTCGATTTATTTTCCATGAATTTGCAACAACTGAATTATGTCCGTGCAACCCGTTTCGTTTCGTTGCTGTGCCGTCGTGTAGTATCCTTTCCAGCTTGTATTATTCGGGCGGTGTTCGTTTAGAAGCACGACAATTAAACCGACTGTACTAAAGTTTTCGTCTTTTTCCTCGATCCCTCCTTGCAAATTCCGGGATAGGCTAAGCCGTTTTCTGTCACTAGTCATTCTGCCAGTCGACACTATGTACAGTACGTTTCCGATGCTGACATCGTCGTGAAACGAACAGCAGACAAATAAGAACTCTGAAAACGTACGCACGTTGCGTCCGGAGTGTTTAATATCTGCATGTTAGGCGCGTTTGCGAAATTGCGAAAAGCCACTATTAGCGTCGTCATGTCTGTCCGTCCGCATGGAACAACTCGGCTTTCACTGGACGGATTTTCATGAAATGTCATGTTTGATGATTTTTCAAAATTCTGTTGAGAAAAAATAAATTTTCATTAAAATCTGACAACAACAACGGTTATTTTACATGAAGACTTTGTAAATTTATGATAATATCTCGCTGAGTTATTCTTAGAATGAGAAGTGTTTCAGACAAAAGTTGTAGAGAAAATCAAAACACACATTTTATGTTCAATAATTTTTTCCCGAAAAATCGTACAGGTTATGAGATAATGTGGAAAAATATGGTTGATGCACACAGGCCACAGACGATAATATATACGAACACAAGATCTTCGTTATGTCTGTCTGTCTGTCCGTCCTCATGGAAGGACTCAGCTTCCACTGGACAGATTTTCATGAAATTTGATTTTTGAGTATTTTTTCAAAATATGTCGGGAAAGTTCAAGTTTGGTCAAAACAGGGCAGGTATAACGGGCATTTTACAAGGAGACCTATGTACATTCATGACAATATCGCTCTGAGTTCTTAGAATAAGAAATGTTTCCGACAAAAGTTGTAGAGAAAATCAAAACACATTTTATGTTCAATGACTTTTTTCCGAAAATCGTAAATTGTTGCTACGGCAAACAGGCTACCATCGTGGTTCCAAGAACGGATTGACATCACGTTACTGACACAGGCTGCAGACTACGCAACTGCACTGTAAACACTTACTGCCGTATTAAACGACGTACCAAGAATTTCCTAGCAGCTCATTGCGTCGCCGGAAATCTCAGTGCAAAGTGTCCCCAGACACTGATCCGGCCTTTACTAGAAATCAAGCAATTTTGATAGCAGACATAATTAACTGTAGTCCAGTAAACTCTGTTGGAAGTATTTTGCTTCGGAATTAGTCGAATGTGCTGTAACTAATTATCGTTACTGAAACTGGATAAATTTGGGGATTATTTATTAGCCATTCAAAGCCCCGGATTAACATTCAACAATTCTGCGTTCTGCACACACAGTGTATTTATGTGTTTTGTGTGGATCTCAGAACAAACAGCGATTATTTCCCTATACAGCATTAACTGATTGGTTTTTATAACCGAGACGGAGTGTGTTTACTGCGCAGTACGGACTGAATGTTTAGAACAATTCACGTTATTCTTAGTCTTTTAAAGGGTTAACACTCCTCTTTAGGCGTGTGACGTCATATTGTGAGGAGATGTGGCGATGGTGAGCAGCGTATGGGTAGAAAAAAGCGGGGGGTTGTGGGAGCCATTTTGTTTTGTTTTTTTTCTGAAAATCTTCATAAATAAAAGACCTAGTACAAGGTATTGATGTTTGAGGATTCAGTTCCTCTGTGTCGCCGGTTGAGCGGTTCCCGGCATTTCCAAGGAAAGTACTACCTTCAAGGACCCAGACGTCCAGGAAGAAAGAAAGTTCCTGCGAAACGTTGCGAACCGCCCGCAACGACAAAACGTCACATCCGAGGAGACCTGTATCCTCAGAAACAACGGTATGCGAACTTGTAATCTCGCCTATTAACCCTTTAAAGACGAAGCGTATCTGTTTTATATACGGACTCAGTGCGTACCGCGCTGTAAACACTCTCCACTTCGGTTATAAAAACCAGTCTCTTAATGTTTTATAAGGCAAAAGTTCCTGTTTGTTCTGAGATCCGTACAAAACACATAAACGCAATGTGGGCACCACGTAGAATTTTTTAATGTTTAAACCTGGTCTTATGTAAAGTTACCGCTAGGCTTTAAAAGGTTGATAGTGACTTAGAATATTTTATGTCATGTCATGTTACATGTTTTATTAACAAATGCATATGAGCTTTCGTTCTTCAGGCATTCTTTGTTAACGTCTGTCCGTACGCTCGGGTGTTGGAAGGCTATGCTTGTCACCATCTATGCTTCTACGAACTAGCAGCTTCCAAGAAGGATGCAATTTTTGGACGAGCGCGTAAATAAAAAAGGGCTAATAACAAAATGTTATAAAAAGCCACAAAAGGATTCTCACATCGCACATACGTGTGAGGTCCACGCACTCCTGAAACAGCTGAGTTCTGTAATCGCGTCTATAGATCGAGTTACAAGTATTCCGGTTGGACGTTGTAACTGCATACCGCGTCCCTTTCACATCGCTCGCTGCGGCGGTCTTTGTTTCAGGATCAAGTGCCGTGGCTAATGCCTAAATCTCATTTCCAAGTAAAGGAGATTGTGAGGAAATTGATGCAAGCTAATGCCCTTCCGCCGCCCCAGCCGGCTTTGTTATTTATAAGTCGTCGGGTTTAAACAGAGATGCGAGATGTCCTCAGAGCGCAACGCTTGCGGTGCGTTCGCGTAACCACAGGTACTAGTGAACACTGGAAACATTGGTAACCATGGTAACCAGAAAACCAGTCGTAAAGTTACTAAACAGTCCCTGTACAGGCCTGGACAGGCCCCGAGGGTTCCAGGAGGTTGAGGCTCGCAGATTTCAAGACAATCGGCACATGAAGATGGTAATGTTGTCAGCCCTACGCACCGGCCGCCTTTACCCCCCAGGAAATATTCCTGGTACTCATTTCTGTTAGAGGCTGAGTCGACCCCAGGGCCATAGTGCGGCCGGAAGGATTATGTCAATGAAAAATTCAAATGACACCATCGGGAACCGAACCCGCGATCTTCCGGTTTGTAGCGCAGTGACATAAAACTGCATATCTATGCCTCTTTGTATCCAGATGCACTTTAGGTGTGGTAACTACTTTCAGGGCTAAAGAATAGGGACTTGTTTCAGTGCTGTATTTTCCTGGTACCTCGACCCCCAAGTATGGTAACAGCACGAGTCAGTTGGGGCCAACGGGTACAGATGAAGATGACCAGTTTCCTGGAAGGACACTCGGAAGGCCAAGTGGTTTAAAAAATATATAAAAAGAAATTCTTAGTTGCCTGTCAGTGAATTAGGAAGTATACTGGGAGGGCTTCAGCTGCCTCTGCGATACTAGTGCCATCAGACGGCTGGTGTGAGAGCTTCCAGGAAGTCGTAATGCCGCCGCACTGAAGCATACTTGCCGGCCCTTATTCACAGAAAAGCAACGTGATACCGCGCATGCGTCTATTCAAGTAAGGTGATAAAGGCCGGCAACGGATCCTTTACCTGGAACTGGGTGCGGAATTGGATGATTTGACAGAATCCCAACACCAGTCTTCCATTTCTGTTTTTGTTTAATGCAGGAGCCTGAATTAAAAAGGTAGGATAAAAAGCAGTTAGGAAGCAGTTAATTTAGCAAAGTGTGAATGAATCTCAAACATTTCCTGTTACGTATAAAAGGTATATTTTCCCCCAGGCTGGGCGCATTCAAGGGGGGGGGGGGGTGGCTGCAGCTCGCCCCCCCCCCCCCCCCAAAGCTCCCAAAACCCAAATTTAAAAAACTGATTTTGTAGACACGATGATATCAAAAGTTTTACGTGATTTACCCTTCAGCATAAGTCACCCACTGAAATCGGCTGATGACTAGTACATTTGGATTTTGAAGAATAAATTAATAAAACTTAAAAAAAAAGAAGACAGGACACTGTGATTAAGTCATGGAACAGGTAGTTTTATAACACAATTTTTAAAATCAAACATAAATTATATATAGCCTCAGGATCAGCCGCCCTCCCCCCAGTGAAAAATTCTGGGTGCGCACCTAGCCCCAGGGTTAATTAAGCACCACGCCATGAAATAATTTGGCGAAGTGGAGGTATAGCTATCGTGCATACTTCGCAAATAAAATGATGTTCACTAGTAAACAGATTTCAAGAAAGGTCAAATTAAAGCTCTATAGAACAATAATCAGACCACTAGTTACATATGCATGTGAAACTCGGACACTTAAAGACAAAACTGAACAAATACTGATGGTGTTCGAAAGGAAAATATTTGGACCAATTAAAGTGAGCGAAGGTAGATGGAGAATTAGAACAAATGATGAACTGGATATTCTTATTAACCACGCTAATATAGTGAGATACGTCAAAGCCCAAGGAATCAGTTGGCTAGGCCATATTGAAAGAATGCCTGATGACACGACGGTGAAAAAAATAAATTGGAAACCTATAGCTCCAAGACACATCGCAAGACCACAAGTAAGGTGGGCGGAAGACGTCAGGAACGACTTAAAAGCGATGAAGGTCCAAAACTGGAAGAAACTCGCACAAGATAGAAATAAATGGAAAGGGATAATTGAACAGGCCAAAACTCACGCAGAGTTGTAGAGCCTTAAGAAGAAGAAGAAGAAGAAGAAGAAGAAGAAGAAGAAGAAGAAGGTATAGCTTCACGAATTCGTATCCTTGGCTGTAGACGCATGTGTGTTCAGCTTCACGGTCTAGCCATTTTACCACCGAGGAAAGAACCCTGGTACCCACTGAATAGGAGGCGGGGAGCGCCAAGCCTGGTGTGTGTAGACAGTGTCAGACTGATAAAACGGCCCTACATTATGGCTGGTTCTGGTATAAGCGGTTCGAAAAACAGTGAACAGACCAGATTTCCCGATCACGTGGAATGTAAAAGCAAAAACATAAGCTGTCCCTGTGAAGCCATGAAGGTATATACGGGGAGCAGAGGTATAACTCCATTCTTAACCTCGGCATTAGATGGCGGTAAATGGTTAACTTCACGCTCCGGCCCCTTTACCCATGGGAAAGAGTCCCAATACACATGGAATAGGGAGCTGGGTGGGGACGTTCCGGAGAATAAAATCATCCCATGCCCCTAACGTGATTCGAACCCCGGACCTTCCAGCCCGTAGCCTAGTTACCATACCGAAGAACTGTCCCCTGATGACGTTAAGTATTATGTATACGCAATAACGTACAAACTGGTTTTGTTTCACGTAATAATGCGTACACTTTACTCGCCTTGGTTCGTTTTGCCAGTGGCATGGCAGTTCTCCGCCTTGCTTAGTTTTAACCAAACCGAAACTTAGATGTTCTGTAGCGAGGGTCGGCACCATACTCGCCGATGGTCAGGCGTGACGGGGTTCATGTGTGCATTGAGTTCTAACATTCAGCCCAATTTTTTTTTTCTTAGTCACGGTAGAACGTTGCATTCCACGCTGATTTTCTCGGTTATTGAAAATGCTCAATTCATTTGTGTTTGATTCACCAGTGTGCTAGAATAAAGTTCATTCAAGCAATTTCTGGATATTTTCTTTAATCCTGTAATTCACCGTAATATTGGAAGGCATTTTTACTGAGTGTGACGAATTTCTTGGCACATTCTCTACACCGGTGTCGTGCCTCAGATTCCTGTTGTCTTCTGTTGTTTTACAGCACAATAAACTAGCGAGGATTTGAGCCATGGGCTCTATACTTTCACTGGAAGTTACATCGCCATAAGCATGGACCTGTCAGCACTGTGAAAAAAATTTCACACAGACAGAATCTCAGAAAATCACGTTCCACTGAACGACAAAAAAGATTCGGATACCCTGACTGGATTCATTGTTGGTACAGTGTTGGTACAGTGTTGGTACGGGGTTGATACAGTGTTTGTCGCATACGAATTTGTACAGGTCTATTTAAATTTAGTTTTAATGTGCTGTCCAATGACTTAGGCCGGTATTGTTATTACCTAAGTTGATGAGTGAAGTTTTATGTTTTTGACATGTTTACGTTTAACTCTTTAAAGCCCAGTGGTTACTCTATGTACCGCCAGGTTTAACATTCAGCAGTTCTACGTTCTGCCCACACAGTATACTTATGTGCTTTGCGTAGATTTCAGAACAAACAGCGATTATTTCCCTATACAGCATTAACTGATTGGTTTTTATAACCGAGACGGAGTGTGTTTACTGCCCGGTACGGACTGGATCTTTAAATACAATCCTACGTTCTGCCCACACAGTGTATTTATGTGTTTTGTGTGAATCTCAGAACAAACACCGATTATTTCCCTATACAGCATTAACTGACTGGTTTTTATAACCGAGACGGAGTGTGTTTACTGTGCGGTACGGACTGAATCTTTAAATATAATTCATGTTAATCTATTACATAGGTCAAGCAGAAACATGTATAGATGTCAATACCTACAACTGACAGAACCTAACTCTCGCCCGAAAAGGCCCCTCTAGACTGTCAGGCAGCATTATACAGTACACCAACTAAGATAGACTGACTGACCGACCGACCGACTGCCAATAGTAAAGTGACTTAGTGTTTGGCTTTCGTCTTTAAAGGGTTAGTCGCGTGAATTCCGGATTATTGCATGTGCAAACAGTAATGACGTGCAAATCTGACAAGCTGCTACCAGTTGCAAACAGTCGCAACATTCGTTGCCACACATTCCGGAAAGCGTTTGTGGTACCTCAACAGCGCCATCGGAAAATTCGAGGTGCACAAAAAACAGACAAAATATTCTTTCTAAACACAAGATTGTTAAAAACTTGAATATCAGAAGGCGCTACAGCACTGAGCATTGCAACATTAAAATCAGGCACACAGAATGGAGCTGTTTACAGTTTAGAGTTCTCAGTATTGAAAAGAGAACTGCTAATAATTTTTGACAATTACCAAGGTCAGTTTGCAGCCATCTTCTGTTTGGACGCTGTGGGCTGGTGCCCAGTTCGCCCTTCCTAAATCCAACCTTGGATAGAGGCAGCATCGCAGAACGAAGCACAGGGAGGTACAGCTCCACTGCTTCATAGTGAAACTCTGCTTGGCAGGTTGTGCCGCCGTAACTGTAAGAACTACTCACTCCAAGGTCACAACATAACTAAGAATATCAACGGTCAGGGTTTTTATAGCGTATACTGTACACAGTTGTGTGTTGTCATATGCGTTGTGACAGGGGGAGCGATTAGGCTGTTTAATGGTCCGTTGATTATGCGTGTCAAATGGAAAGCCAGATGAAAGTTTTGGCACTGTTGGCATGTTATATGCGTTACAAAAAAAAAGAAGAAGAAGAAGTGGGTTAACAAAAGTAGCACGAAGAAGAAAGGTTCAACTGCAAAATACTCGGAAGACAAGGTACTGTTGGTTACTCAGGAAGACGACTTGGACATGGCAGTGGTGGCGCAAGGGGAAGTAAGACCATTTGTGGTCAGTAACCAATGTATTCCAGTTAAAAAAAATATATTGTCTGGTGTGCAGTTGTGTCTTGTGCGTGCGAGTTAATATGTTGCTTTGTTTTGTTCTGTCTAGTTAGAGCTGTGCATAATTTGACTTTCGATTTGTCACGAAATAAACACTTAACAAGTAGTGACTAGTGGAAAGTAACAGAGGCGCATGGTTTTGGCAGGATCTGTATGTTTCCTCTGTGAGCTTCGCATGGAGAGGAACTGTCAAGGCCAAAGGTTTGCTCGTGAGTAGACAACAGTACAAACCTCAAATCAATGTTCCACATCACCTTCGAACGGGTATGTAAATTGGATAGACAGAGTTCCAAGAATCTTCCCTCCTGTTAATCGTGATTTGTCGTTTTAAATCAAATTCTGACTGAGGTCATAATTAAATTATTACACCAGGCGTTCGCAGGTTGAGTGACCGCCTGTGGTCTCCTGCTGTCTCCGTATCTAGTTGCCCTGACTTGACGGGTTACGTCGCATGTGGCTGGTCACCGTTCCCAGACGTGAAACACTGGGTCCATTTCTCCGCTATATCAGCTGCTCATGACAGCCACCAGAGTACGGGCCAAATCTTAACCTTTTAAAGCCTAGCGGTAACTTTACATACCACCAGGTTTAACATTAAAAAATTCTACGTGGTGCCCACATTGCGTTTATGTGTTTTGTACGGATCTCAGAACAAACAGCAACTTTTGCCTTATAAAACATTAAGAGATTGGTTTTTATAACCGAAGTGGAGAGTGTTTACAGCGCGGTACGCACAAAGTCCTTATATAAAACAGATACGCTTCGTCTTTAAAGGGTTAACGCTGTGATGACACTTCAGCGTCAGAGGATGTAGCAAGTAAACTTGTCCCTGTATTGCCCTGAAGGCGCATAGGGGGAGTGGAAGTATATCGCCACTCATTGTTAACCTCGGCATTAGATGGTGCGGGTGATGATCTTCGACGCCCCTTGAGGGCGTAACAGGATGCTGAAGAAAGTTAAAATTAAAATGCGTACAGTGGGATGTTATTTGTACTATTCGGGGAACGGTATTGAGATGATGAGGGTAAGTACGTAGCAGACGTAGATTACGACGCTACGGTACAGTTGTCCCTGTGCGTAATTAAACATCACGCCATAAAGACGTGTGGGGGAGTAGAGGTATAACTCCACTGCAGTGCCGCGCTGATATTAACTGAAAATATTACGCACCGTTGAGTGGTAGTTCTGAACCGACGTTTCGGGACAACCTGTTGATCCCATCTTCAGTGGTGAAGGACTTCTTGGCCCTTGAAAATGGGACCGATAGGTTGTCACGAAACGTCGGTACAGAACCACCACTCAACGGTGCGTAATATCCCAGAAGAGCGCAGATCGCATCCACATCGCAGCGGAAGCCTGAAATCAGGCAAATTGAAAATAAATGGGGAAAAGCTGACTTCCTGCAAGGTTTGTACACGCACACACGCGCGCGCGCTAATTACTACCTGGCGAAACGAAATTCGATGCTCCTGAAGGTGTATAAACCCAGCTCAGTCGGTAAATGCAGCCTTCCTGATGACGCTGTACTGCGTTTCGTGCTGATGTGTGCGTCAGGGTGAAGACGCGTCGTGAGTGAGTAATGTAGTGTAGCGCAATATAAAGCAGGTGCTCTGCATAACTTGAAATATGTTAAGAAGGGAAATTCAGCCCCTTTTGCTTTTGCACTTTGTCGATGTCTCCGTCTATTATGGCCCTTTCCTTTTTTTATTAATTTTAAATATATTACTTAGTGCTTCCCTCTTCTACCTGTTCACAGCAGGTGTCGAGGGTTTTGTGATTTCACTTGATCACACTCAGGCACACACCACAGTCGGTAGGAGTCCTCTGGACGAGGGATCGGCCCGTCGCAGAGACCTCTACGTGACAACACAAACATTGAACGTAAAAGAGACAAACATCCATGCCCCCGGTGGGATTAGAACCCACGATCCCACCATGCGCTCGGTCGCAGAACTACGCCTTAGACCGCGCGGCCACTGGAATCGGCAATTTTAAATCTATTTGTGGGTTATATAACGACACTGTCAGTACTTAATATTACACAGCATCGAATGGTAGGGTAATTATTGAATTAGTCCAGTTATTGTGCACACACTTCGTGGCTCTGCCAGTCGTTCAGTAGCAGGCTGTCACAGTGGCAGCCCCTCCACATTATATATGTATTGGTACAGTTCTTCTACCTTTTTGCCAGTTGTACCTTAACGTTGTCCGGCCGAGCCTCTGAGAGTGAGGAATCACAGCGTCATGCCCCAGAAGATCTGAATCCTCAGCAACTTCGCAACTTTAAACTTGCATGAACTCTTCTCGGGCTGATAGCCGTGTCAATTGTTTAAAAACCTCCGACGTTTCAGAGACACACTCTGCCTCCATCCTCAGGGAAAGTGATCTGAACTTTAAACTTCCTCCGATTAAAACAAAACGCAGTCAAACGGCGTGTTCCCTGCGAAATTTTCAGGTTTCCTTCGCGGCCTAGTTGAGCCCTCCACTCTTCTCGGATGTTACATGGCATAGGTGGATAGTTGGTTACCGACGTTTCGGTATAACCTAGAGATGCCATCTTCAAAGGTCAAGCAGTCCTAGAAGAATGTCGGGAACAGGTGGATGTTCACGCATTCACTTCTTTCTTCCTGAGCAGGTTAACCCTCGAAGACGGGACCGATGTGGCGTCCCGAAACCTCGGTAGCAAACTATGAACCTATTCAGCTTAACGTCACAAAAGATGGAAGAACTCGACTTGTTTCCTGAATCTAAAAGTAACGTTATTAGTCGTTATTTTGAAACAATATTGCGGTGTAGTTTTCTATGGTTTAAAAAAGCTTGAAATCCTACGCCACTAATTTCCTACATGTGCCAGTGGGAGACGTAAATTTAATATTTACAATTTTACATCAATAAATATGGAGTTCTGTGGCACTTGTGCAACTGAAATTGTTATGGCCCCGAGGCATAGCAGTTACTCTAGAGACCAGCACTCATGTTTATGTAGGCTACATTTTCTGCTACAGATAACAAAACCTAGCGAGCCCTGCTGCCCAACTGCGGTGGGATTCCTCAACAAAATTTTGCTTGTGTGGGGGCACTGTGGGGGGCCCGGAGAGTGAAATCGGTATGGCGACTAGCAGGGCTGTGGAGTCGGTACACAAAAGCTCGGACTCCGAATCCGACTCCGACTCCTCGATTTTTAGAACTCCGACTCCGACTCCTTCATAAAAGCTCAATATGTATTAATAACGGTAAACCTATCAGACGTTTCATCACCACCACGTGAATCATCAGGCTACTGTTTAGACTTATAACCTATATTTAAGTATAAGTCTAATGGTTACTGTAGCTATCAGGGCTCTGGATTTGGAGTGTCTAGTTAAGATTTTAGACTGAGGTCGGAGTCGGTACATTTTTACCGACTCCCGACTCCACAGCCCTGGAGACTACCTACGTGTTGGACGGTCCGGGGTTTCAATCCCAGGAGGGGGCAAGATATGTTCTTTTCTCCAAAGCCGTCCAGACCGTCTCTGGGGCCCACTCAGTCCCCTATTCAATTGGTACCGGGGTTAATCCCCGGGACTGAAGCGCCCGGGTCATCATTTTGACCATTCACTTCCACCAAGTTAAGAATGAGTAGAGCAGTATTTCAGCTGTCTGGATACGCTCTCATGGCGTGGGCTTAGGCACCTTCACTTTGTGAGTGGACTGTATTTACCGGAATATATAAATAACCAAGGATGTGCCTGACTCAGATTATTCTTCGCAGGATTCGTATTTTTTATTAACACACAATGCGCATAGTTTCATTGGTGCGTGTCCCCCCCCCAAAAAAAAGAGTTGCAGAAGGAATGTCTATTGCCTTCCCTATATCTGTCCATTTGTGCCCATGTAGCAATTTAAAACCGCTGGATGGATTTTTACGAAATTTTGTTTTGGAGACTTTCATTACCGTATGTCAAAATATGCCGAGCACTGCTCAAAATCAGACAACAATAACGGACACTTTACGTCCGTTTCTGCTCGCATCTCGGGCGGAACTCGCTAAAGGTTTGTCGGAGAGAAAAATATTTCGAAATAAAAAATTACTTTGAAAATGGAAGTGGGAGGTTCTTCCGAAACGTCTGCACCTATGTACGAAGCTACATTGCAGGCGGCAGTAAGTTTCATGATCCAGCTTTTGCTAACCGCGCCGCCTGGTTGGCTGAGGTGCCGTTACAGTTTTTTGGTATGCACAATTCAAACTGTGCTGCAATTGAGTATTACAAAGAATTTGACTGTAAATTCAGTTTTATAATCTTTCCAGGAATGACATAAAAGTTTTAAACGCATTATTTCTCAGAGGCTGAAAGGAATTCTGTGAATTCCCCCTTTTTTAAATATTTTATCTGCCACCTGGCGATAGTTCGTAAACATGAAAAGGACCGGTATAACTTAAGTGCCAAGGCCTGCGTCTGACAGGCGCTTTGGGTTCTCGCCTTAGCAAACCTGCAGACGACAGGTTTTCTACGGAACGCATACGAACATATCGTACGAGCTCAGGGGCGCACCCCAAGTGGGGGGGGGATTGCCAGGCTGCAGCCTTCCCAAACCTCCCAAAAGCGAAATTTAAAAAAAAATAACATCTTTTGTAGATATTGTGATATCAAAAGTTCTACGTGATTTACCCTTCAGCCGAAATGAGCCACTGAAATCGGCTGATGACCAGTACATTAGAATTTTGGAACATAAATTAATAGAATTAAAAAAAACAAGAAACTAGGTCACTGAGCCACGGAACACTACATGATTTTTAAAATGGAACATAAATTATATATAGCCTCATGGTCCGCCCCCCCCCCCCCCCCCCCCCACCAGCGAAAAAATCTGGGTGCGCACCTGTACGAGCCTCACAGCTACTACTACGGGTTTAGTCCTGATAGAGAATTACTTTAGAATAATGTGATTTATTTGGGGGGGGGGGATTGGGTGGCGGTTAGCAGTTACCATACGTATCTCCATTTTGTTAATTTTGTATTAGGCCTACTGCTGGTTGCCCACAATGCAGGCGCTTATTTAGAGATTACTGCTTTGTAAATTGTGACGTGAATTGTTCTAGGTGGATACAAACCTTTCGGAGGAACATACTGCCTCCATTTTCAGCGTAGAAGTGTGTAAGTTGAGGACTGAGTGAGCGTACTGACTTTAACCCTGAAGATGGAGGCGTCAGTTTGCTCCGAGACCGTGCTATCCGCTAACAAAATTATTGGTGTACATTTCCACACAGAAAAATCTAGTATTAAAACAAATAACACATTACATATTGGGGCAACTTCATGGGTATTATCACTTTGGAATTGATTTTTCACGTGTGGGATACACAGTAATTTAGACGTCAGGTTCAATTGAAACTGCAAATATCACTAGTCACTGACTCGCCGTTGCTGCTGCCGCTGTTTGCGGCTGTTGCTTGTCGCACATTTTAAAAGTCGCCACCCGATATGACCGTGTGTGTGTCCCCGCGTTTTATTATTGACTTGTTGAATCAATTACAAAAACAACGCGCCGCTAACAACGTAGCAATTACGCCGGCCATCAGAGCGCGCCTACGCGCCTACACACTTCAGTTCACTTTTGTTGTCAGCCCAACATGTTTCGGCCCGAGTCGGCCGTCATCAGCGGGATTTCACTCTATCACACAAAATGTATTTATTGATATTATAGGTTTTGCATCATCCTACTTTTCCTCTGTACATGTGATGGCAGGTCAAATAAAAACCGAACCCACACACTCGGCAAGCTTAACGGCATGACAGTTCTTATTAATATAACTTACCGCATGTTACATTTTGTGTTGGAAATGGCCTTCACCTCTCTCATATGCTTGACACCTCGTGAGCAGATTATTCAGTAATGTTTGAAGTTTTTGTTTAGAAATTACAGATGCCTCGCGGAAAGTTAAAAGGCAGCTGGATGGATCGTACACTTCCAATCTTATCGTCACGCATACGGCACATTGCATCATGTTAGTCACAGAGTACAGTTGAATCTGCCGTTGTAACAGACGTGTGCAGCACAGTGTAGCTTTCATTTTTTTTGTTTGTTTTTGAGTATGCATTTCAATTTAACATACAGGATTTTCATCTTGGAAACCAACAGAAGGAAGAAATCACACGAAAAGTGTCGCAGGAAATTTAGAATAAGTTTCCTTGTGTTTCTGTACCTTATAAATCAAGCATGTCTGAGGGCAGACGGGGGTCATTTCCAACATGTACTCTAATATGTGGTAAGTTACATACGGAAATGTAAGGCCGTTAAGTTTGCCGGGCGTCTGGTTTCGGTTTTCAGTTGAACTCCGTGTATAAACCTGTAACAATAACCTCGTGTGTCATAATTAAATGTAAATGTTACAACTAAACCGATTAATTGAGGGACTTGTATTAGGCGAACAAAAAAATTACAGTAACAGTCCTGGCGTATACGAAAGTTTCGTTTCGTTTCGTTTTGTTTCGTTTCGTAGTCCTTACCTGTTCTACCTACTCACAGTAGGTGTCGAGGTTGTTTATTTTCACTTGATCACACTCAGATACACACACCAGCCGGCAGAACTCCTCTGGACGAGTGATCAGCCCGTCTCAGAGACCTCTACCTGACAACACAGACACAACAGACAAACATCCATGCCCTCGGTGGGACTCGAACCCACGATCCCAGCAAGCACTCGGCCGCAGACCCATGCCTTAGACCGCGCGGCCACTGGGATCGGCTATATACGAAAGTACATCTTCGAAATGAAAACGAGTATACATACAGAGTCATTGTAAAGTAAAACACCTGACGTTCAATGGCTGTATCTTCTAAAGGAAATGCTTGAAAATATCATGTTGCTCACAGCTTGTTAGTGAGACGATTGTGAAGAACCGCACGTCATGCATGATGCGGCATCACCGAATTTTTTGCGTCTTCTGTTTGTGCGTGGCTTGACAACCGTTTTACTTGTAGGTGGATTGGACGTCGAAGTTTTCTAGGTGGATTGGGCGTCGAGGACAAACAGAATGGCCTCACCGAAGTCCCGTTCTTATTCCATGTGCTTATACTTTTGTGGGGTGGGGATAAAACAGAAGTCTACCGACAAGAACTGAGAAAAATTTGTGAACTGAAACAAAAAATTCGAAATAATTTTGCTGCTGTTCGTCTTGAATTCTTAAGAAAAGTGTTGGGTCTTTATCTTCAAGGCTCTACCAAATGGGCTTTAAAGTGGTGCAAGAATTGTAGCAACATAGCATCCCTTTACGATATGACAGCCATTTAACATGTGTTTACTTCCCAGTCACCCTGTATAATAAACTGGCAGAAATTTAAACACGCTACAAGAAACATTCACAGGGGAGACCAGGTTAAGTTGGCACACTTTTCAGTTCTTAATTTTTTACAATTTTCATACAAATGATACAAAAAAGAAAATGGTACTGGTGACACGTATCTTTCCCAGACTATGCAAGAAAATATAATGAAGAAGTTGTTTCAATAACTAATCCAAGAAAAATGAACTTTTTCTAACCTCTGCACGTCTGCCAACTTGCCCCATATATGGGGTAGGTTGGCACATATCATGGGGTAGGTTGGCACATAGTAGAGCCTGATTTGTAATTATTGTCAAAACATTCTCGGACAGCATAAGTGACGCTAAAATATTTAACTGCTAACAACATACTGAAAATTATTTACAATCCGTACAACACTAAGAACAAACATTACAAATTACATCGGAAAATGAAACGCAGTACAGAAATATACGTCCACAAAACTTCAGAAATGTTCATCTGATACATCCAACTTGCTGTTGGGACAAATATACCCCAGGAAACGCCAGCTGTGCATTTTACATGGGCCCACATTTGGCACTGGGTGCATTGAACCCATACTTCCCCCGCTGCACTATTTGAGTATCTGTCTATGCAAACCAAACAAAATGTTTCCCCATCATTTTTGTCTCAGCAGTCTGTCTGAATTCTCCTCGTTATTTTCTTGTTCTGAAAATCTCTTTCAATGTTAACAAAAGGCGCCTCTTGCTTCCCTTGTCACGTGCTTTCCTTTTGTCACGTGTCTCGATTTCTGCGTATTTCGCAAGGCTGCTGTCACCGGCGTATCAGTCAGGATTGCTGTACCTCTTTTCTTTCTAGTAGCGTTTGCTCTTGCTTTTCTGTCTGAAGCTTTAGGAAAAGGACGGACAAGTTCATATCCCTCCAACCTTCCAGGATCTTTATATTTCATACCGCTGCGTACTCAAATGAATACTTTCTCACCTCCTCTGCAGACAAGCCATAATAGATGTCTGATGCCCTTTACAATTAATTCTCTGAGTTTTCTTAATTAACATCACCGAACATACGCGCAGAAATTACACTCATCCCATTTTTAAAAATTAATGAGAAATGTGATGAAGGATATAAGAACATTTTACTTTATGTAACGACCCATTTATCAAAAATAAAACTACGGAACACTTTTGTTTGTTTCCGTGTTCACTTTCACCATACAGCAGAACTCAACTGGCCAGTTTTCTTGTACTAAATACTGAAGGTCGGATGCTGTGAAATTCCCCGTGTATCATCTTCAAAAGCTCTGCTGCAGTATTTCGTTGGAGAGAAACGGGATTCCAAAATCTCTTGCTACATTTCTAATCGACATATTTTCTATTCTGGCTGACTTAACGGCTCGAAGAACTATATCTGGGGCAATGTTTGCCATTTCAGATTTCCTTTTGCACGATCTTGGCATAATTATATTTCCTAAAACAAAATTGAAATGACGAAAGTAATAAGAAGCGTACAAAATGCTGCACTCTTGACCGCGGGGTAAGTTGGCACAGTGAGCCAAGTTGCCCCGTAGCAAGTGTGCCAACGAGACCCAACAGGAACTTTCAGTTTTGAGGTCAGTTTCCTCTGAGGTTAAATGCACAAGAAACACTGTTACTTACCAGTCACATTGCCATATATATACTGTGTAACTACATACCTTTGGTACAGATAAAGCCCTGTCAGCCTTCTCAATAATACGTATTTACTAAACTGTCGTAAAATTAGCCGGCGCTCTGCAAAACACACACAACGAAATTTTGCTGCCGGTACAGCTGTCAGCACATTGCCAAGTAACTTCCGTCCGATGAAAGATATAGCTCTTCTTACTGCCTCACAGGTGTTGCGCTCTTACAAAGCCGAGGCGACATGTTAATGTTGTGCCAACTTATCCGTGTAGCCAACTAAACCCGGTCTCCCCTACAGCATTAGCTATAATAAAGAAGACATAAACATGCCGTCCATGTGCTTAAGGAAAGATAAAATTTACTGTGAAAAAACTGATAATACTCTACATGGTCTATAGTATATTAGGTGCACATAGCTACATGATTAACCTTTTAAAGCCTAGCGGTAACTTTACGTACCGCCAGGTTTAATATTAAAAAATTCTACGTGGTGCCCACATTGCGTTTATGTGTTTTGTACGGATCTCAGTACAAACAGCAACTTTTGCCTTATAAAACATTAAGAGACTGGTTTTTATAACCGAAGTGGAGAGTGTTTACAGCGCGGTGCGCACTGAGTCCTTATATAAAACAGACACTCTTCGTCTTTAAAGGGTTAAGGAGTCGGGCCCGGGGGGGGGGGTTGATAGTGAGCAACAGCCTGAGAGGTATAACAGTTGATTCGACCTAACACGAAACATTCGGTTGGCAGAACATATGCGTAACATTAAATAACGCAACCTTGCAACACTCAGTGTAGTGCCTACCTCGATTCAGTGCGGACAGGACTGCAGTTAGATCGGGGAGTCAGTAGATATTGCTCAAGGTATGTTGTCAGTAGTAGGTTATTTTAAAATCGTCCGTTCCGTGTACGTACTGTTACACTAACATGCATGATTACCATCTATTATACAAAATTAAAATAAAATGTACAGAAAACTTTACAAGAATCCCGACATGTTTCAGTGTGCTAACACACCCGTCTTCAGGGGAACACACTGAACACTGAACACTGCTTCCCTGAAGATGGTGTGTTAAACACACCGAATACATGTCGGGACTCTTGTAAAGTTTTCTATATGTTTTATTTTAATTTTCTGTACTAGTTGGTGATTACACATGTTGGTGCAGGAGTAGGTTGGCTTCAGGGATGAACTAATGAAGAATAAGGCTGCCAAATGTATCGTGTTAATAACTGATCACGGATAGCTGCACGCGTAAATATTCAAACCTGTCAGAGAAGGCTGACTGGCGTGAGGTGACTAAGTAATGTATAACTTATACCAAATCACAGCACACGTTGTCACGCACAGCGGTGCTTAGGGGATGTTGTTACTCATATGAATAATGTGCAAGACAAATATACAAATAAAATTATTTACATAATTATTACAATAACAACAGGAATTAATTACAAATATGCAAAACATACCCTGAAGTACTGAACAGTGCCAAAAAATCAGGAAATAAGGTGGGTAGGCTAAAAGAAAACATTAGCTTGTATACAATTTTGTAATTTTTAATTATATAATTTTTTATTATGTTTTATTCGAAGTTGTAAAAATATTAAAACCACTGGAGGGTCTCGTGGTTCGTTTTAAAAATAACTAAATTAAATTAATTTCATATCTTGTTTGTTTGCTCTGACTCAGTACCGTAATGACAACAATAGCAATAGCAATACATGTTTATATTTAATTGTGACCTTCACAATTAATGATAATGCACGCGGTTATGGGTAGAGTAGTATAGGCCAGGGGTGACCACAAGGTGGCTCGCGCAGTTTACCTCTAAAGAATAATATGCAGGCAGTTTGGGGCACGCGGTGGTGCAGTTGGTTGAGGCACTGCGCTACAAGCCGGCAGGTCGCGGGTTCGATTTCAGATGGTGTCAGTGGATTTTTTCACTGACATAATCCTTCCGGCCGCACTATGGCCCTGGGGTCGACTCAGCCTCTAACACAAATGGTTACCAGGAATATTTCCTGGGGGGTAAAGGCGGCCGGTGCGTAGGGCTGACAACCTTACCACCTTCATGTGCCGATTGTCTTGAAATCTGGGAGCCTCAACCTCCTGGTACCCTCGGGGCCTGTCCAGGCCTGTAGAGGGATTGCTTTACGTCTTCTGTTCAGACACGTTAGACGCACACAAGGCTGGCTGTGAACGGCGTTTTAAAAGGTTTTATAAGGAAAGAAAACTCATAACCAACTGAAACTGACATATTGTAGGTGGACAAACAGAAATATGAGGAAACATAAGGAAAACTAAATATTTCAGTTTTTAAATGCATTGTTCTTGCCAAAGTTGCCTCCCAAAGCGCGGCTGCCGAAGCTCGTCTTGCTGACCACCCCTCATAGAGGCCTTTAGATATAAAAAAATCATCTGACAGATTTTGTAACGTGAGAAGGAGTGAAATGTCCCTGAAGACTGCCAAGTGGACTAAATCGTATTGGGTAACGTCAAAACGTTAAATTTATGTGCGTGATTTCAGGCTTCCGCAGCAACGTACATGGGATTTGCGGTCTTCTGGCATTTTACGTAGCGCAGAGTGGTAATTATGTATCGACGTTTCGGGACAACCTATCGATCCCATCTTCGAGGTTCAAGAAGTTCAAGTTTTCTTGGACTTCTTGATAGGTTGTCCCGAAATGTCAGTGCATAATTACCACTCTTCGCTGCGTAATATCCCAGAAAAGCACAGGTATTGAATTGATGTGTGCAGTTTTACTTGATGGCTGCATTACAATTTGTGTATCAGCACAGTGATGCAGGTCTTTGCCTTAAAAGAAAGTGCAACCGTAGGCAACAGAAATACGCTTCATTTGACAGAACAACAGCCAGTTTAGAGCTGAATTCATGAAGCATACCTTCCCACACCACATATTTCTTTTTCTACGTTATCTGTTGTCGTCGTTGTCGTCGCCGTCGCTGCTGCTGCTACTGCTGTTGCTGCTGTTGCTGTTGCTGCTGCTGCTACTGCTGTTGCTGCTGCTGTTGCTGCTACTGCTGCTGCTGTTGCTGCTGATGCTACTGCTGCTACTGCTGTTGCTGCTGCTGTTGCTGCTGCTGTTGTTGCTGCTGCTGTTGCTGCTGCTACTGCTGTTGCCGCTGCTGCTGTTGCTGCTGCTGCTGCTACTGCTGCTACTGCTGTTGCTGCTGCTGCTACTGCTGCTGCCGCTGTTGCTGCTGCTGCTACTGCTGTTGCCGCTGCTGCTGCTGCTGCTGCTGCTACTGCTGTTGCTGCTGTTGGCGCTGCTGCTGCTGCTGCTACTGCTGTTGCCGCTGCTGCTACTGCTGTTCCTGCTGCTGCTGTTGCTGTTGCTGCTACTGCTGTTGCTGCTACTGCTGTTGCTGCTGTTGCCGCTGCTGCTACTGCTGCTACTGCTGTTGCTGTTGCTGCTACTGCTGTTGCTGCTGCTGCTGCTACTGCTGTTGCCGCTGCTGCTACTGCTGTTGCTGCTGTTGCTGCTACTGCTGCTGCTGCTGCTACTGCTGTTCCTGCTGCTGCTGTTGCTGCTACTGCTGCTGCTGTTGCTGTTGCTGCTGTTGCTACTGCTGTTGCTGCTGCTGCTGCTACTGCTGTTGCTGCTGCTGCTACTGCTGTTGCTGCTACTGCTATTGCTGCTGCTGCTGCTACTGCTGTTCCTGCTGCTGCTGTTGCCGCTGCTGCTACTGCTGTTGCTGCTGCTGCTACTGCTGTTGCTGCTGC
>BLKM01008771.1:0-15102 GCA_013340265.1 Coptotermes formosanus | reverse complement strand
ATGCGAATAGCTAATTTGGCGTGTAATGTTTCCCGTGACAAGAAGGCGAACGGATTTTGAAACAATAAATGTAATAACTTATCATTAATATTCTGGCAGTGGAAGGCGTGGGCTGTCCACAGCCGGCCCAGCAGTGCTGGCAGCGTTCCATTCTCTCCTTTCTTCTTTCCTTCTTTTTGTTCTTCCTTCGTTCCTGACTTTCCTTTCTCTCATTCTACATAGAATCACGGACAGGTTGAATGCGCGGAACGTTTGTTACCATTCATTTCAGACTGTGTCGACTCGCACACTGTCTAAAGAAATTAAAATTACAGTATGATGAAGTATCAGTGTACCTGTTTGTGTGAACGTAGGACTTTATATACCCCACCAGAAGACAGTAAATTGAGGGTCTTTAAGATCAAGGTTCTTAGAAGAGTATTGAGATAAATTCCAAAAGGTTTTGACGATGGTGTATAATATCGTGAGGTGATGGGTTTATGGACTTTATCCATCGTCCGAAGAGTAATATATTAAAATACTAAAACTGAAATTCACAACGTTTCGGAAGCTGGCTCTGCTTCGGTCTTCAGGTGTAGGGAGGGGGAGAAGAGAGGAACACCTACTCTGTGGGGTCCCTTAGACAGAGCTAGCCTCCATCACCGGTCTTCCAGTGATGGAGGTTTTGAACGTCTGTATTAGCGATCAGCTTTCGTAACAGACGAATTTATGAATATGTGCGGAGTGATATATATTCTAATAATTAATTTTTCAAAAGTAATTTTTAAGGACAGTGACTGTACAAACATATCATATACAGAGTGGGAAGCAAAACACAGTTCATAAATATCTGTACTCCATAAGTAGAGTCCAGTATCGGTGTCTGATACTGCACTCCTTCCTGTGGACATTTCGGTAACGATTCGCTGACGTTTCGTTCCGGCAGTAATTGTGTACACAGAAAGGAGAGTAACACTGCCTGAAGCTTCAAAGACCGCCAGTAAGAAGATCTGCCATTGGACACGATCTTGAGCTAGTTCCATACATCTCCCATTTTTATCGTAGGAACAATCTCTGTGCTGTCCGTCTCTAGAAGTGGGAACTTCCGAAGAAGAAGGGCCCCTTCTTCTGCGATATGATGCCACGTCACTAGGTAATCGGTTTCATTTCGAGAAACGTACTGGTCTCGAAACGTCGAGAGTTGACTAGCTAGTGACACTGTGTCATATCCCAGGTTGACTAGCTAGTGACGCTGTGTCATATCCCAGGTTGACTGGCTAGTGACACTGTGTCATATCCCAGGTTGACCAGCTAGTGACACTGTGTCATATCCCAGGTTGACTAGCTAGTGACGCTGTGTCATATCCCAGGTTAACTAGCTAGTGACACTGTGTCATATCCCAGGTTGACCAGCTAGTGACACTGTGTCATATCCCAGGTTGACTAGCTAGTGACACTGTCATATCCCAGGTTGACTAGCTAGTGACACTGTGTCATATCCCAGGTTGACTATCTAGTGACGCTGTGTCATATCCCAGGTTGACTAGCTCGTGACACTGTGTCATATCCCAGAATAACGGAACCCTTAAGACACGCCACTGCTAAAACCTACAATTTCGCATTGTCCAAGAAGTTTTTCCATCAGAATTCTATTTAGACTTTTCAAGGCCTCCATCTAAAAGTATTTCTAGGCCATTACAGTCTCCTAGCTTTCAATATCGTATAGTCCGTCTAATACTACTACTCACTACGGTATTTCATAAAGTTCCTAGTTATGTAACGTCCTAAACTGAACACAGCCTTACATCCAAGTATGTTTTCTGAGTGTGTCATATATCTTCCCCATATGTAGAGATATGATACATGAATGTGAGATAAATACGGTTTTAACGTGAACTTATGCCGTTGCGTTATGTTACAGTGTCACGATACTGTAGCGATAAATAGAATATATAGATCCCCACAGAACCGGTAGGAGCTGTAAAAAAAGAATGCGCGATAAGGAGGAGACATTCCTCCCTATAAGCGCAGGAAGTGTAATCTGATTTAATATTTCTAATTTGTGTACCTTACAAAAAATATGCTTCTGTGTATCAATTTTCTTTCTGATACTGTTTTCAATGTGGGTTCACATTAGTATTTTTGAGCTCAAAAATATTTAGTGTAAACTGTTACCAAAGCTGTGTAACATATTCATGTTAAAACAAATAGATAAGGAATCACGTATGTTAGACGTTTTTATATCTACAAACAGTCTCAGTAATAAGCCATGTCTCTGCATGCAAGGCCTATTAATTTCCGACTGGTTTGCCCGATTCAGTTGACATCTTTTATACGTGTGAATTCTTGCTATCCATAAAGGCCAATATAAAATGTCAGATTTGAGTTAGATAACTGAATCCTGAGACTGCCTCCTGTTCTAAAATGACATCAGACAAGCTTTTTTTACGGTACTTCAGTTCTCCGTGAAGGATGTATCATATTCTTCACGGCAACGCTTTTTAATAAGCGAGACAATTTTAAAAAATGTGATGAAATTTGCTCACAGAATAATACACACTTCAGTATTTGAGAAATGGCAAGCAATGGAGGGACGTTTATTAAACTGGATGTGGAGACAATGCTTTCAGAAATCTCTGACGCCTCAACTATAACATGCTTGTAATTTATAATATCACTGAGGCGGTATTACTTAGAATCCAGACCTAGGCCCACTCAACATGACATACGTGAATATATCATGAGTTCAGAAGGGCGGTGATCAACACAGCCGCCAGACAAAACTTCTGTTGCCATGGCAACTGCTAACGGGGGGGGGGGGGCCGCCACAGTTGTCAGTATGCTTACATCTTTAGAAATACATTACAAACAAATGTCCTATTTATTCTTAGGTAATAATATTGCCGAAGCGGCCTTGAATTGACTACAGTACCTCCTAATAAAAAGCCTTACGTCTTTATAAAATGTTTAACTTCCTTGAAAACATTTTCATCATAAATACGAAATACCAACATGGAATCCATGATAATTATGCATTACTTTCTCACTTTATGATCACCATCCCTGCATCTTTATGAGTGTTGCAGGCAGACTACAAGATGAAAGGTCCGAACTTGTTTACCTTATGTAATGTTATCATGTATTAACTCCTTGGACAAAGTGCAAGGACGTAATGCGTAAAAGAGAGATCATGTGCTTCCGACTCTCCTTGTGTTTCTTTGTCGAAACTGTGGAAAACTATTTGACAAAATGTATTTACAGTCTGTACGACACGTTGTGCAAAGAATTTTGTTGTGGTTCTTATCTGCCTAATATGTTCCATATTTTAATGAACTGTAATCAAATCATTGATATCCGTGGAAACAGCTCGTCGTAAAAGAAAAGCACAGACCAGTGGCATAGATAAGGCCATCGCAGATCGCGCGGCGTGGGGGTCCGTGGTGTATGGGGCTCCCAAACGTACAGGACACCAAATTCCTTGCGGGTTCTTTCAGACTGAATTCCGTATTACTGAAGAAGGCATTATTCTCAGAGATTTGGAAATAACTTCGTTAATAATTATGAGGTGGCCGCCAGTTACCAAGTCGCCTGGGGTGGGTGGCTTGCGACCGATTATCTGTCGCTTGGGGTGGGTGGCTAGCGACCGATTATCTGTCGCCTGGGGTGGGTGGCTTCCGACCGATTGTCTGTCGCTTGGGGTGGGTGGCTTGCGACCGATTCTCTTTCGCTTGGGGTGGGTGGCTTCCGACAGATTACCTGTCGCTTGGGGTGGGTGGCTTCCGACCGATTATCTGTCGCTTGGGGTGGGTGGCTTGCGACCGATTCTCTTTCGCTTGGGGTGGGTGGCTTCCGACAGATTACCTGTCGCTTGGGGTGGGTGGCTTGCGACCGATTATGTCGCCTGGGGTGGGTGGCTTGCGACCGATTATCTGTCGCCTGGGGTGGGTGGCTTGCGACCGATTATCTACGTCACTGGTACACACAATACATAATCTGTAAATCAAATTAGACCCGTACAGTTTACTTTAAAGATTTTCTCTATGCTGTTTGTATTTAACAAAACAAAACGAAACAGCCGGAGAAGGTGGAATATTTCAAGCTACTTGGGTAGCATGATAACAAATAATGCAAGATGTACACGCGAAATTAAATCCTGGGTTGTCGTGGCAAAAGCAGCGTTCAACAAGGAGAAGCTTCTTTTCACCAGCAAAGTGACCTTAAATTGAGGGAAGGAGCTAATAAAGTGCTATATTTGTAGCATAGCTTCTTGTGCTGAAACTTGGACACTTCGGAAGGTAGATCAGAAATACCTTTGAAATGTGGTGCTGGAGAAGGATGGAGAAGATCAGTGGACCGATCGTGCCAGAAAGGAAGAAATAGTACACAGAGTCAAGGAGGAGAGGAATACCCTACATACACTAAAAGAAAAAAGGCTAACGGGATTGGTCACATCTTGCGTAGGAATTACCTTCTAAAACACGTTATTCAAGGAAAGATAGAGGGAAGGATAGAAGTGACGGGAAGACGAGGAAGAAGACCTAAGCAGCTACTGGATGAATTTAAGGAAAGGAAAGAATACTGGAACTAGAAAGAGGAAGTACTAGATCACACTCTGAGGGGAACTCGCTTTGGAAGAGGCTATGGACGTATCGTAAGACAGACAACATAATCATGATGCATGAATGATGACAGTTAACATCAAGATGACATTTCAATAATTTCAATGAAGCATCTGTCGTATTATTTCTTGGTAATTTGTAAATTAAAAGTCACTCGTAAAGACACGGCTTTAATCGAAACAAAATGTGAAGATTCGAGTCTTCTGAAATATTCTGTTTTGTAATTGGGTTAAGCGTTTCTTGGTGTTTCGAAGCATCGTAGTGCCTTCATCTGCAGGGCCAAGCAGTCCAGGAATAAATACGTTGGGTGAAAATTTTGGAAAATAATAAATATATCTTATTTTATGTGTCTTATATAGTGTTCTTTAACCATTACTGGCAAATCCAGTAGTTGGTTTTCGGTTCCTTAATTCAGTACCGGATATGTACAGATCAGTTTCGCAGTGGGGCCAGTAGGGCCTGCTTCACATTACTTTACTGCTACTGTAAATGAAATGTGGCAAAGTTGGGTGAGCGACGAGAATAAAAAGTACGCTTTAATGTGCGAACTGCGGTTTGCCTAGCAAGAATATTTTCACGATTTTATTTGTCGGCATTATTGCCATTGTCGAGTCCTAGCTCCACTGTCGACCACGTGGAATTTTAAATATCTTGTACCACTGGTTCTTATGCTGCAATGCGAGGTTCCCGTCTGGGAGAGCGAGGCATATCAACTTTACCTTAAATTTAGGGTGAAATTAAAGCAAATATTTGTTTCTGTATCATTTATAGTTATGCTATATTACTTGAGGTGAATATAGCCAGTGACGGTAATATGGCCAAGAGGCCATTGCGGACAGGTGTGATAAGGGTGATGACAAATGGCACACGTTGCACCTCGGGAAGGATACACAGTATATGTTTGTGACTACAAATTCCGCCTGAAGTTGTCCCAGCCATCCACATCGTCGCCAAAAGGAAATTTGTCGTCCGTGGAAGCAGCTGATATAATACCAGTGTAGTATTTTTCATTTATTGTAGGATGTCAAACATGCATCTTTTAATTTCATGTACACCACTGAAAAGCATATTATTTTAGTTTATATTGCTGTAAAAGAAACTGTCGTAAATGATTGTTTGTTCATTTTAACATTCGTTCAAAAACAAACATGGTGTGTGAGGGTTATACAGCCGTACCTTGGCCATATTGCCCTTAGCGCATTTAAGCATTACTGTGATGAACAGGCTCTGTTGTTTTATAACCATAGCAGAGATCGCACCCTCACCAAGCAGAGATTTGGCAAGATTCTCAGTGATGCATGGCATAAAGCAGCCACACCTGCCAAAATTAAAGCAGGATTCCGTGCCACTGGCATCTAGCCCTTCAACCCCTCGATTATTCCCGATGAAGCATTTTCTTCCAGTCTTGTAATATACAATGAAGACGCTGAAGTCTCTAACGTTGTGACACTGACAAAGACGCCAGCTCCTGATCCTGTGTCACAGAAGAATATGACTCGGAAGGCCTCTCCTTTGCCTGGTGCTTCTAGTAGGGTTGCGCCAACCAAAAGGCATCCTGAAGTGCTCTCTTTCGTTAAAGAAGATGGTGCTGATCCGGAGAGGAATACTATCATTGCACCTTCACAAGAAACTCCACAACATTTACTGGTCTTAACACCAAACTCATTTCCAAGCATCCTGTCAACTCCACGGAAATTGCTGACGAAAGCAAGAAAAAGAGTGTCATTTAATAACTGGGCGATAGTACTGAAAACAAATCTTTTTAATGTAAAAGACATTAACACGGAATGATAAGAAAAGTGCCACTCGTTCTTCTGAGCTAAAGAAAGGAACGAACCACCCTCCAAAGAAGTCTGAAGAAAATTGGTTCTGTTTTATCTGTCAACGGGATGAAGTGCAAGACATGCGGGCTTCTGTATTGTGCAAAACATACGTCCACGAAATCTGCGTTGGACTGACGTCTGCAGATGATGAAGACTTCCTTTGTCCTTTTTGTGAAATGTAATTTTCTTTTGTTTCCTGGTTTATTTTTCTTCAGTCTGCATTTTATGCTTTTGGTTTAAATTTAAATTCCTATTTCTTTAAATAATACAGCCAAAGCAGAATTTCAACGTTGTATTGTTACACTGCAATAAATCACCTCAATAAAAGGTCAGTTGTACACATGACTTAAATCACTGTTGACTGGAAACTTTATCAGCTTTCCTTGGCCTGTCACCCTCAGATGTGCTGATAATACGATCAATTGCAGACTTTTAGGAAAACTCCTACATCTTCACATCCAATGAGATTTCATCAATGGCGTTTTTTGTTTGTACAGACAAATGATCCCTCTCAGCGACAACCGTGTTAGCTCTTGACTTTTCCTGCGATTTCAAGGTGAAAAAAAATCAATTTTCCTTAAGCTGACCATATTCCCCTCCGGTACCTTATATATTCTGTTTAGAAAACTGACTGACCTTAACGATTTTTGATATGGATTCGATAACACACTTTGAGAAACAAAGGTGTGAGAGTTACCCTAAACTTAATATTCACTGCTCTAAACCCATCGTGGTGGTTAGTGTTTTCGAAATCAAAAATTTGGGAGGGTCAAAATTTCCTGGAGGGCTGATTCATAGCCTGAAAACTGAACGGTGTTGGAAATGCGCGTATGCATTGCTGTAGCCTCTACCCATGTCATTCCATTGCTACTACGCCTGACCAACCAAATAATACGTACCATGAAACAACAGGCTCGTACAAAAGATAACATTCGATCTGTTTATCAAGAAACCGCACTTTTTATGCAACCCGAAATAAAATCTTTTTCACAAGTGTTAGTCACTAGAACTTATACTGAGACAGATCAGATTGGTTCATATTCTCACGCGCTACTTCTTTAACATTAATTTTAATACTAAATCATTATTATTAATGTTAATTATTATTACTAATACTAGGTCTCTCAAACAGTCTCTTTGCTACAGGTTTTCCTCCTAAAATTTTTATGTATTCTTGTGAGGGCGCATAATAAGTGGTTCGTTTCACAGTGCACAGATTTCCGACATAACTTGCGGGTACACTGCTTTTGATAAATTAATTTGTGCAATGTAGGCTAATGGGCATGTTACAATTCCAGATTACGTAAGGTCCAATAAAGTATGAAGGTATTCATGGATTGTGAGTAGGCTTATTTAAGGATGTGCCGAATGATAACGCCTGTACGAAGTACTCTCGCGTTTGCCTGGAGTATGAATGTCTCTTGGTCGGTCAGGAGAGTGATCACGCACACAGAATCTTGGTATCAATTATTGCTGACTGAAGTGCACTGTTGACAAAGCTAATGGACAGTTGAAATACCGCACTGCATAGAATTCTCGCATAATTCCTTCCATAACCTAGTGACAATGTGGTAACAGAATCTGACAGTTCAACAGCTTTTATAGCAAAGCCATTCATTCGACACGATTGTGAGAGAGTTTCATCCGCATCCTATTCCTATAGGCCATTTCCCTAAGATGCATTGTGATGACTGAATAACACTCGGTTTCTTTCCAATAATTTCAATTAGTGAGTGAGTACACAGAAATAATAATCAATAATTCCCTTCATATTTTTCATAATATGGTGGAGATTGCATTTTCTTCGCTCCACACTGTACGCCAGCACTTCTCACGTATCTAAACACACCAGTTCGTGTCACAAAGCGACTTCTCAGCACAAACACCTGCAATTACGACTTCACAATAACATGAACTCTAAATGGCTTCTCTAAGACCTTTGAATGGTTTTTCTTCGAAACTCTTGTATAGCCATTAGGTGTTACTCCCATCTGTTCTTCTACACAGACAAGGAACTGAGATTAAATTTGTCACTGTTTTCTCTTAGGCAATAACCAATGACTGCAATGTAGCGAAATTTTACATGAAAAAGCAGCAGATGCCAATGCCCTGAAGTTTCTAGTATGCTAGTTAATTATACCTGTCCCGTAACAAGATGGTTAGGCATGTTACGATTCCTCACAAAGTCTGCGCAACTTACGGTGAAGAAGAGCACCTGTCAGAAGAGAAATCTGACTACGGACTGGGTGACTGGAATACAATTCGCGGCAGAGTCGGGAGTTGTTCATTTCCGCCACTCCATTCAGGCTTGCTTTGTATCTCACTCGGGCTCCTATTAAAGGAAACCGAGGGTTCTATCGTCGAGAGTAAAGCGGCCAGCGCGTGAAGCTCACCGCTACCTCCATCTAGCACTGCGGTTAAGAATGCATGAACTTGCATCTGCGCTCCCTTACATATCTTCACGTCGTGATGTTTAAGAACAGAAACACATTGTTTTATTTTCTTAGGAGGTCTACCGGTGCCAGAACACTATAGCTGATATAGTGACTAGGTTACGGACTGCACGACCGAGGAATGGTGTTTCGATTCCCGGCAGGAGCATCGGAGTTGTCTGTACTCCGAAACGTCCAGACCGGCTCTGGGGCCCAAGCAGCCTCCTATTCAATAGGTCATGGCCTGCGTGATTTTAGGCTTCCGCTGCGATGTAGATGAGACCCGAGATCTTCCGGGATGTTACGCAGAATAGAGTGGCAATTCTGTACAGATGTTTCGGGACAACTTATCGGTCAACAACTCCAAGATTCTTCTTGACTTCTTGACCTTTGAAGATGGTACCGGTAGTCCGTCCCGAACATCGGCACAGAACTACGACTCTACGCCGCGTAACATCCCAGAAGAGCACGTATATCAGGTACCGGGTTTCTTTTCGGAAGGAAAGTGGCCAAGGTGCGAGGTTGATCATTCATGTCCATATAGTGCCAATGTTAATGAGTGGAGCTTTACTTCCACCGACCCACAAGACTACATGGCGTGAGGAGAGACAACTTTATATTTGTAGGTCTATTTAACATTTACCGTTGGTGTGGTACGTTACAGAATTCTAAATTACTACTTCCAAAAGAAGTTGAAGACTCTCTATAATTTACGAAAGGGTCAGATGATAAGGTGCCCATAACAACACGCGCCAGTTTTTCAACTTCTTAGATCACGGAACGTTGAATGATAGTTTATTAATGAATAAAAGAGGAAAGATGTGGAAGGAAGCGGTCGTAGCCTAACTATAGCTACTGTCTTGACATTTGATTTGAGAAATTCAGGAAAACCACTAAACAGAACTTAGCCAGGCTAGCCGGATTCCGGGTCAAAGTTTGAAACCGGGACCTACGGAACAAGAAGCAAAATTGCTAAACACTCTGTGATTAGTTCCGAACTCATAAGGTTAGGCAGACTCTCTGCTTTAGCACCAATTTAGTTAGAAACAATCTCCATATTTGTATAGAGAGATGAAAATAGTACCACACTGCCTACGACAGAGGATTAACTGTCAGTCAGGAGTTACATTAAACTCTGGACATATATACATATACACCTGTTTGTGTCGCAATGTCCTGTCGTTACCTAGAAAGGTAATCAAAAGAGATTCTTGAGACAACATTTGGAAAGCAAGAAAGAAGCGAAACCACAGCTGTGGTAACTGTCCGTGCTTTTTCAAACATATATTTATCATATGGTAAATTTGCATTTAACTCTGTAATACATCTCGTGTATATACAGGATCGTCAGAAAACTACACTTTATTTTCTTTGTTGAATTCACGACACAGTCCAGATTACGACAATGTACATCAGCATTCAAGTTTGTGATGCTGAAGGTTCTGTGTACCTTCACGCCTCATTCTCAGTGGAACAATGGATAGTGCTGCCACCATTTTTGTTCAACGACGTACGAACTGAAGAGACAGAACAAAGAAGCACTTTAAGTTATACCATGCACACAAGTTATATAATTCATAAAACTAACAGAAAGACTCTCTGGTATTAGAATCCGAAGTAAGAACATGTCTGATATAAATCTCCATTTGCCGTTTCCTTGGTGTTTGATTTAGCGGCACTGTGGGTTACAAGATTGTACATTTCACATTACAAATTCGCTACGTTTTTCGGTGTAACACATCATATATTCAACTACAGATAGTGTCCTGTACTGACACATGTAATGAATTTGTAATATGAAATAATATCCACGTAACACATGGATGTAGTTGAAACAGGTAGTCATGATGAGTATGGAACATCGAGGGGATGACTGGGATAGGGGAAACACAATGCACTCGAACAGGAACTTGTCCCAGTGCCACTTTTCTCTACACTTTTCACTGCCCTGGGATCAAATCTGGATGTTCGTTGTGAGAAACCGGCGACTGGCCGTGTGAGACTTGCTAGTTTATTGCTTCATTACGAAATTTCAGTATTTTACACATTCCAATTGATCTCATATGAACGTCCCGTTCGTTGCTCGCAATTCCTGCACTGAATAGGCCTACCATCTACTTCTGACACGTAGGCCAATACATTTTCAAGTAGCGCGTTTTTAAAACACAGCACATATAGCTATTTGCTGTCTGAAGTGAAAAACATGCATAGAAAAATCATCAAAATGCGTACTGAAATCTCAATCTGAAGTGTCATTCTGTAGAATTTTCGCTATTTAGTAGCCGTATAAGTTTACTATTAATTTTGGTAATTCTGCAATTTCTTTAGCATATAAAAAGATTTTGGTGCCTAACATGATTTTCCTCTATGTATATTTGTCAGTGAAGCCTGGAGGTGGCTTATTCAAGTCGAAATACGTAGCTGATATATGAAAACCAAGTGGTTGTTAACAAACAGTTGCGCCTGACTGAATTTTAAAACCTAATGTTCGAACCGTAAGACAGTGGGATGTCCAATATAAAGATGCGACGGGACAAGGTATATTGAGAGACTGTAACAGCCCGTGCCAAAAAGACGAAACGTAAAATTTCGTAGTTGCCTTTGAATAAATATATTCCATCTGTTTCGCCTCCCTTTGTGACACCTCTGTATCTCTGTTAGCCAGTGGCCCCTGAGTTATTTTGTATGCCTGCGGGCTGTATGGAGTGGTGATCACTATGCATGCCGTGTGTCGCTCATTACACACTTTATCGGTACACAGGCACGTGCGGGGAAAAGCGGCTGCCACTGCACTGCAGTCGGTGTCGCTGCATAACATGCAGGCGCCAGTAGAATTCCCAACTATCAAAGTCACGCCTACGTAAGAAGTCACCATGGCCGCACCGCCTCAGTATGGGACAGTCATTACATATAAACTATGTCTGGTGGCAAATACTTTGGTGGCGCGGCCACTTTTGCTGGTGGCAGGCTATGCGATTTAGCCTTATTACTTTGGCTGGCAATGACATACAAAAAGTACGCGAGCAGGGAGGAGAATATGTGGTGGCACCGCGTGCAAAAGACCGTAGTCTGTCTGTCATGTGCCTGCCTGTCTGTCTGTCTGTCTTTCTGTCTGTTTGTCTGTTTTCGGAACAAAAAATACACTCAGTTTTAGTCATTCAATAACCAAAACCTTAATGTTTTCATAACTCATTCATCGTGTAAGCGCAATATACAATTTACTGTTATACGGCCTTGGGGAAAAAACGGAAACACTGGAGTGAGATGTTTTGTTAATTAGCAATTTGCAGAGTGAAGTGTTATATAAACTGGTTTTCAGCTTTAGATACGATGAAATTCGAGGCGAGCGACATCTATAATTTGTACATCGACAGGTACATAGACCATAACAACACCTTAAGAATAACACACCGATAATAACATTAGATGTTCAACATCTTTTATACACTTTTGCTCATATTCGCGTGCGTTACACAGCTTCTAGTCAAAGCGACTACAAGGCGTCACATCCCGATAGGAGGTAACCTTCAAGCGATGTTTATTTTTCAATGGAAGTTAAGCAAAAAAAAAAAATTAAAACAGCCACTATGGTTCTCCCCAAAATTGTAACGCCGTGCAAAGTTTTTCTTCCTCCAAATTTGGAATCAGCACATTAGAATTATTTTAGAAACCTCGTTTCCTTTTATGCTACTGTGACCTTTCTCCCTGCGGTCATTGCAGAAATTTACATATGAAGTGTTGGCAAATGGCTGTGCAATTCACTGTCCTATCTTAATGCACCACATAAATAAATCACTGCCCACTCGAAACTGCATGGTTCATTGTAACAAATTACCACGTGGCACGCACCAGAATCCGAAAGCCATTGCACTCTGTGGTGAATTATGATACACGACTTGACAAACGAAAATCAAAGTATTCCGTGCACATTAGTGGTAAAATACCTGGGAAGAACACATTTTAAAAACCAGTAATTTAGAAAAAGCCATTAATGCTTCATGAGTGTGGACCGTGCAAATCGCCGTCCAGCTCCATCAATTCCCCTCCCCTCCAACAGATGTCCTATCCATTTCAACAAACACTTCATATCGCCCTCGGCCGCCTTTTATGTAATTGTAGCACTACCCGATGATGGCAGCAACTACCGGCCGAAACATGCCGCAATGAATATGATGAATAAATGAAAACACTATCATACTTAGTCTTGTACTAATTGGAGATTTAGTAAACTAACATTGAAACACTTGGTACTTAAACAAAATGCACATTTTTTATGCTACTCCCAATGATGGATTTTCCTGTATTTCTTCTCCAAAATTACATGCTTACTCCGGAATAATATAAAACCAATATTTCCGGATAACTGGTATTAATGAAGTCGCTGTGCAGCCCATTTGAACACAGAATTTTAAATTTCGGTCCGCCACTGCTCTAGTCAAATGTCTTCTGGTGGGAGTCACAGTTGTACCACCAGTATACTGCGCTGCCACTTCTTTTTGCGAAGGAGTCTGGTTGGATGTCTGGCAGCTACTGGAGCCGCGTCCGAATGTTTGCACTCCAGTCACTCTTCGTAAGGCGTCCTACTTTAAAAGCATTGGTCAAACACTGCGATTGTATGCTTTCGGATTTTTTTTTTTACTGTATCATTTCTTGCACATGTGAATCCGCGTGGATACGTCTAGATATACGGCTTACCCTTTGTAAGGGCTCCTACACAATCATATATTAGATTAAATATAAATTGCTACGCTTTTAACTAAAATGTATAAGAGACAATAAATCAAGACAACATATCCCTTTCAGAGATCCTCCGCTTCAGGTTGCGGTCCAGTTGGAAACATGTGCTGTTTAACCTTTTAAAGCCTAGCGGTAACTTTACGTACCACCAGGTTTAACATTAAAAAATTCTACGTGGTGCCCACATTGCATTTATGTGATTTGTACGGATCTCAGAACAAACAGCAACTTTTGCCTTATAAAACATTAAGAGATTGGTTCTTATAACCGAAGTGGAGAGTGTTTACAGCGCGGTACGCGCTGAGTCCTTATATAAAACAGATACGCTTCGTCTTTAAAGGGTTAATGCATAAAAGGACCAGTTGGTTGTCGACACAACTGTTCACCACATGCAGCCACAGCAGTGAACCTAAATAATAAAAATACGTGTGATGTAACCGTTAGCTTTATAAACCTAACTAAAATTAGGTCGTTCTTTCTTGTACAGAACTGGATTTTGTATAAATCACGAGACTAAAGTTCCATATTGTAGCCTGCACATTGTTTCTGAAGCGTACTGAAAATTAAAGGCATTAGAAACAATAAACTAATGTCATTAAGTGGCCAATTTAATTGTTTCAATACAGTTTATTTAATACAAACCTGGGCGATTAAATGGTAGGGCTACTTTGTTTAGCCTGCAATAAAATGTTGCAGAAATTGGCAGTTTATATTTATATAAAAATTAGGCCGAAATCATTCGAAATTATCAAAATGCTAATAAACTAAGATTAAATAATAATCATCAATGACTCTGCTGACTTTTCCGTTACGACTGAAGCAGCATAACTTCGGAAACTGACCAAAAATTTTTGGTCAGTACCTGCAGCCGCTACGCCAGTCGACATTCGAAATGTGTACCTGTCCAGTTGCAGCTGAATATTGACCAGTTCAGACATTCTGATGTATATTCCATTATTTAGTAGGTGCCATGAGATGTCACATTTGAACCATCCTCCATTACGCGAAGTGCATGTACTGAACAGTGTAATACTGACGTCACACAGTGACAGCGTCCCAACACTTCACAGTCACGATAAATCACAGCAATTCAGGGGGCATGGGAAGTTGAATATGTTTCGCCTGGTGATAATAAAGGCAGGAACTGTATTTCACTGTGTACAGGCACTATTATGTAAACCAGGGCTGTGGAGTCGGTACACAAAAGCTCCAACTCCGACTCCGACATCTCGATTTTGAAAAGTCCGTCGCCGACTCCGACTCCTTCATAAAAGTTGAATATGTATTAATAACGGTAAATCTATAACACATTTAATCGCCACCACGTGAATCACCTGGCTACTTTTTTGACTTATAACCTATATTTAAGTATAAGTCTAACGGTTACTGTTGCTATCAGGGCTCTGGATTTGGAGTATCTAGTTAAGATTTTAGACTGAGGTCGGAGTCGGAGTCGGTACATTTTTTCCGACTCCGACTCCACCTAAAATTCCTTCCGACTCCGACTCCACC
>BLKM01008764.1:52905-62926 GCA_013340265.1 Coptotermes formosanus | reverse complement strand
GCCATTCTGGATTTCACAACAGATGTAGAATACGTCACTGTAAACGCATATCACTTTGCTGTACTTTGCGGCAGGTGTCACACCGTTGATAAGAAATGAACCACGCCCAGAGCTAGCCACACATACGTTACTGTGTGCGTACTTCAAGTGTGTCTTCATATCGCTGGCAGTACCGGTCCAAGTGCAAATTCCAAGGTTCAGTTTATGTACCAGACATGCCTGTGGAATGTACTGACATTTGCCTTGGTGTTCACCGATCAGATCAAGATTGAAGATTTCCTTACATCCACACTTCCGGTACTTACAGGGATACTTCATCTGTGTCGCAAGCTTCTCTAGCGCCACGTTTCTGGTGTCCGACAGCTGCTGTCTGCAGGTTGGACATTGCTGAACTTTCGGCCCGCATATTTTACAGATGTTATGCCCACTTACACACAATATGATTGGCGGCACCATGTACTCCAGGCACACCGGACACTCCAGCTGACTCAAGAGGGTTTCTTCAACGCATGTGAACTGAGACTGCATGTTGGATGCACCCCGCCCAAGTTTCCGAAATTCCAGTATTTTCGTTTTCTGAAAATATGACGAGTTACAAGTTTTGGGATTTTCAGATGCATGACTGTTCACAAACCTCACTGTTGGTGACACAAATGTGTAGTAACGTATGTAGATAAAAAAGTTTCGAGCCAATATCCTGATTCTATTTTATATTCGCACTGTGCACTGTCTCCAATATATTATCAAAAACAAACTCATGCACTGTTATTAATATTAAAGCGTTTTGGAACTTCTACTACATATTTCGAGCCAATATTGCGCCCATCCTCATGGAGTCGTACAGTCGTTAACTACACAAATACAGTCGCAACATGGTAACAACGGTTGTTCACAGTCTATGGTACATTTATGGTATTGATAAAACGTCACTATGGCTGTTCTTCCTAAAAACGGTGAATAAAAGTTTATTAAAAAGGTGCGCCGGTCTACGGGGCAGTTTGCGATGCCCTGTGGTATTGTGGGTGGTGCAGGTGTATTACACTAGGCAGTTTGACACACACTCAATATTTTATTTTTCAGTTCTAACAGGCCTAGGTTTGAACAATTCATATATTGTGTTGGCACTACCGAACGCAATACACATGCTGGTCTTTTTGAATAGATGGTGATTGGCACCACAATTTGCCCCGTACACCGGCCCACCTTTTTAATAAACTTTCAACCACCGTTTTTAAGAAGAACAACAATAGTGGCTTTTTATCAATACAATATATGTACCATAGACTGTGACCAACCGCTGTTACCATGTTGTGAGTGTATCTGAGTAATTAACGACTGTACGACTGCCTGAGGATGGCCCCAATGTTGGCTCGAAACAAGTTCCTAAACCTTTTAATATTAATAAAAGTGCATGAGTTGGTTTTTGGTAATATATCCTGATTCTATGTTCAGGGCCACAAAAACCCTGCGTTTCAGTGACTGGCGACATGCCTATATAAACTGTACACATCACACACCACACACTTACACTCTGAACACAGAAGCAGCATGTTCCATTGTGATGTATGTGTACATATTTAACCATACATGATAGTTATATGAACTAAAAAATCTAAAAATTTCGTGATGTATAACTGCCGAAAGAAATTCGTGGTCTAGCGGTTAACTTTCCTGTTTTTCATCCCCTTCACATGAAATAAAATCTCTGCACTAAGATGGGACAAACTGACCTCTTTCGCATTTCCTCTCGTTCTACTGGGGCAATTGCGGGGATACTACTTGAAATTAGGCCACGACCACTTCCATCTAAATTCTTCCACTGAACTTCGCATCAAGTACACAAAAATACACTAATAAAGGCGCTACGACAGTCGCCGAACAAATGAACACACGCCAAATGATAGCACGTACAAGTTAAAACGCTAAGCATGCCACTATATATATGTGTATATATATATATGAAATATACAAGAATTTTCAGGCACAATCACAACAGCACATCAGGGACAAAACAAACAAAAGGACGAACTGAACTACACCGAAAACATATTCAAAATAAGAGAGGTCTATGGCTGTCTACACGAAAATATGGTGGTCAATAAACCCCTGGGAACAAGGCCGTTTCTGGCCATGATATTACACACACATACACAAAGAAGGGCACAATGTCCAGAAACAGCAACATGTCCTGTCGCTCCTGTAGGCACACAAACAGCCACCACGTACCATACGCTGCAGGAAAGACAACCACCTACCTCCCACAAAAGAAACAACACATGAAGATCACAATAAAAGAGCACTGTACCAACAGACGCAACACAAGTAAGTGACAAAATTAAAACAGACGTAAACCCAACGAGACATCAACAGTACAACATGCGGACATGCGGACAGAGCAACAAACATATAAACAAGATCAAGAAATCAGTATTGTTGTTGTACACAGATGAAGTCTAAAATGTAACGGTCAGCACCAGAGCAAGCAAGCAGGGACCAACCAAAACAGAAAAAATAAAAGAAAAACAACACGTCAAAGCAGTGCAATGAACAACGTGGACAAGAAAACACTCATACAAACCCAACAGTTTGGTAATATCACCCACGAGATACGTGGTGTATGTTGAAGTCAACGTCAGCAAAATCGACTCCTATAAGAACGTTACGACGGGTGCCGAAAGCTTACATCATGAGAGTAATTCTGACACATACTGTCATAAGGCTGTCAGTATTTGTCAGTAACTTTAGTTACAAAAGCCACACAGTACGCATGACACAGAGTTGTAAAGCACTGAATTATGTACTATTAATTAAAAATAGTTCTAAATGATGGGGAGCGACACCATTGTGATATACGTTCGGGCAGTAAGGGCTATAGGTGCGTTATGGATCGAGGAAAACCACAAGACCCTTCACTGAAATAGGCGAAATCAAAGCTTGACCAGAATAAGGAACTCCGCCAATGGATGGACTCTATTTACTTTAAAGAAGGATCAAATCAAGCAAAACTACACAACGAAAATGACACGTTTTACAGACACTGACAGGCACTGCAATTCTACAAGTTATCCAGAGTAAAGTAAAAAATAACTTGCACCATAAAATAAAGACACTGTTGCTGAAGCTGCTGTGTCCAACTCCAAGTGAATTTTCCGGAAATTGCTTCAGAATAATCACATTTGATCCCAGCGCCGGGTCCCGGCATTAAGAAAGCCCCGTCCCCAAAATCCGATCAACATACGCTAAACTTTACTGACTGACTGGAAACAGCACAACACACAATTTGCTCCTTCACTCGTTAGGGTTTTAATAAAAACAGTGTTTAGGGAGATGCTTCTCTTTGCATCTCTATATACACGACGTAAATTGTACTTGCCAATACTGTAATTTGTCCAGTACCTTGTGCAAAAGGAAAGTGTTTTCTCCTCAGTGTCGCCCAGCGCACATTTGCTGCTTCCTGCAATGATGAACCTCGCAGCAAATACATCTTATACTCAACCTACAATAACCTATAAATTCAGACATCAAACAGCTTTGGAGTAACAAAATCTTATCTTCAAACAATATGCTGATTGCGAATAATTAGTGAATTCTATACTTCGCCATAACGCACTGTGACTCAGATAATATTCACGTCGTATACCATTATCTTATCACCTGATTGATAGAACGGATTATCACAACCTACGTTTTACAGCACAGGGGCCGATAAAACTCTGTTTTGCCTTTGTGTCCTTCACGATGTGGTCAACGAGCGAGCCCCTGTGAGTGCTGAAATGAAAAAATTAATATCTAACTTGATGGCGCAGAGACCGAGACACCCTAATGACTACAGATGTTACGAATACATGTAAACATACATCTTCTCTACAATACTAATTTGTTAGTCCTTGATTACAATGAGGAAGAATATTTTTACACACGTATTTAACTCCTGTTCTTAGCCAGTAACGATAAACACAGTCAGACACACCACAGTATATATATATTGCACACTATGTCACTTACTCTAAGGTTGTAGGTTCTATAATCTCATTATGGCAGTGAGTCTCAAAATGTGTAGACTCGATACAGTAAATAGGCCACTGGGAAAGGGATGTGGGTATGGACCAGTGTTATATCGAACAGAATTCAATTTCAGGTACATTGACTTTGTTTTTAATTCGGGGGTAAGGCACAGCATACGAGATGCAAACTATTCGCCTCCATCCAGAACCGACGTTAAGAATGAGTGGAACTATACCTCCACTCATTTCCATACTGGGGTCTAGTGAAATTCATTTCACGTTGGAGTGTACAATATAATATGCCCAATCACATTATACTCCTTGATTTGTGTCTACACTAATATGTCGGGTGCATTCAAGTGTGGGTGTAAAATAACACTGTCAGGTAAATTTCACTTCATCTGTGGCTTACACTACAGTTTTTGGCAAATCACGAACATTATTACAGCTGTACACTAACAGTATGATATCATTACAGCTGTACACTAACAGTATGATATTACTACAGCTGTACAGTAACAGTATGATAATATTACAGCTGTACACTAACAGTATGATAATATTACAGCTGTACACTGACAGTATGATATTATTACAGCTGTACACTAACAATATGATAATATTACATCTGTACACTAACAGTATGATAATTTAACAGCTGTACACTAACAGTATGATAATATTACAGCTGTACACTAACAGTATGATAATATTACAGCTGTGCGCTAAGGACAGGTGGAAACGTTGCTGTGCATCCGACCAATTCAACCCTCGAATTTACACCGCCTTTTCTAAGAAACGCCCTATCATACAAAGTATTGCCAACCTAAGACTAACACACTGAATGGCGCCACGTCATTCATATTTCCTCTATTCCATAGCGCTATCTTACGAGGTCAAGAATTTACTCGGTCGATGAAAATGCGATATGTAACTGTGTCCCTATGTGTCAGCCAAATACTACTCAAAACCTTTTGACTACTTTCGGTTTTCATAGTGTGCGACACCAAATACGTTCTCTTAATGTAACAAAGTGTTTAATCCTGTTCGATTGCACAAGCATCTTCACAGCGTGGTAAACTGACAACTCGATATTTGACACTTGTTGTTCGCGCCAAGGCTGCAGTACGATCCATATTGGCCACGCGAAGGGCGTGCTGCTACCGTCCTACATACAGCACCGACTGACGGCCAATAGGCACAGCGCCGTTGTCTGATATCTCACAGTACTGCGTACATCTGAGAGAGGCGTAAAAGTGCGGAATGTAAATTCTAAAGCCACTGAAGAGTCAAGTACATTCTTAGCAGAGAAGTCAAGGGTGTTAGAATTATGGGGACGTGCAGATCGGGTAGAAACATCAAACACGTACATAATTTTGTGAGAGAAATTCGAGGGACGAGGTCACATTGAGGAGTGTGAAGGTGTTGCTCACACGGACACATTGAAAACAGAACGAGAGGATGGGGCGTGGGTGGTCGTGTGATAATGTGGAGTGAATATGATGTGTCACGCCTAGATACTTCGGGTTGTCTTATAACATGAAACAGTCGCCTGACAAGCAGCTATCAGTGTTTTGTAGGAATAAGCGACACCCACCTTCAGGCGAGAAACACTGCGTGTGTATACAGAAAAATGTATCTCATTGCAAACGTAATATAAGTGCATTCATATTATGCACTTTTTACCATTTGGAGCACCTCAGTGTTAGGCTACACATCCATTTCAGGTAAAAAAACAGGTGCTTAACCCTTTAAAGACGAAGCGCATCTGTTTTATGTAAGGACTCAGTGCGTACCGCGCTGTAAACACTCTCCACTTCGGTTATAAAAACCAATCTCTTAATGTTTTATAAGGCAGAAGTTGCTGTTTGTTCTGAGATCCGTACGAAACACATAAACGCAATGCGGGCACCACGTAGAATTTTTTAATGTTAAACCTGGTGGTATGTAAAGTTACCGCTAGGCTTTAAAAGGTTAAAGACAAAGCGGACATATGAGACACATTACTGGGCTAAAACTATCGGACCATGGTACACTGAACAAACCATTTTGGAAAAATGTCTTGGTGTAAAATGCTTTCAAATATTTCTGTAAACTATTTCAAAACACTCTCATTCTTAATGCGATTTGTACATTTTTAGGTGTTCTAAACCGCCTCACTGCTGAGGTTTCTATATCACACACAATTAGACACACACACGGTAGGACTCCTCTGAACGAGTGATCAGCTCGTCGCAGAGGCGAAACAACACACAACAAACACAACAGACGAACAGCCATACCCTCAGCGCCACTAGAATCCGTGGTACCAAAAGTCGAGCGGCCGCAGACCGACGCCTTAAACCGCACGACCACCGGAACCGGCGGTTGTTCATTTGCTGCATATTAAATTCATTTTTCCCGAAAAGACTCAACTCCTATGACGTCGTACATAGTTTTAATTTACGTGCCCAAATGGCTTTCGTTGTATAAGACGCTTAAATATTCCTATTTGTTTTATTGTCAAAGATTTTGAGATTTTTCAGTAAACACTGTTGGAAACTGAACATGATCGAAATGCTACAGAACTCTTCGTTGCTTCACGTAAGCTATCCAGAGAAAGGCTGGATCGATTTTAATAAAGGCATAAGGTAGACGGTAAATTCTGTGTACAGTAGCAAATAACTAAGCATAAATTTTCATCTACACGAAAAAAATACATTATATAATTTGGAAATACATGTGATTCACAAAACATACGTTACATCCACCTAACTTCACCAGTGTCACTATTGAACCACAATAATTAATAGAAATAAACAGAAGCATGTGTCATATCAAAATTCCATTACATGTTGCAAACACAATGGAAACCTTGAAGAGATAAAATGAGAAGTGTAAAAATTATTTTGCAATGTCACACGTCACGATAATCATATGGACAGAGCACGTTGTTCAAAGAATTTACGGTCACAAAATGTAGTTTTCTTGCACCACAGACCTGATTCGTCGTCAAACTCCAGTTGTGGTAAAAAGTACAAAATTTCACACGTATTTTCGAATATGACAACAGCCCAAGTCAGTTCTCGAGAACTGAGAAACAATGTACACAGTTAACCTTTTAAAGCCTAGCGGTAACTTTACGTACCACCAGGTTTAACATTAAAAAATTCTACGTGGTGCCCACATTGCGTTTATGTGTTTTGTACGGATCTCAGAACAAACAGCAACTTTTGCCTTATAAAACTTTAAGAGATTAGTTTTTATAACCGAAGTGAAGAGTGTTTACAGCGCGGTACGCACTGAGTCCTTATATAAAACAGATACACTTCGTCTTTAAAGGGTTAACAGGCTACATACTGAGACATCAATATGAAAATCCGAAAACCAGAAATACTACATAAAAATTTAGGAGCCGCGGACGGTGTGCGCTCCGTGCACAGTGCAAAACCTTCATTAAACTGAAGCCTGAATGACGTACAATTATCACCGGTATATGTCCTACATACCGCCAACTGGACTGAACTCTACCGACTTCAAACGGCATTTCTAAATCAGTCACCAACTCTAAGTATTTCCATCGTAAACTTCAGATTACCGTTCTCGTTTTTAAAGCGTCTCAATACGTCATAATGCAGCTTTCCGCAGTTACCTGATTTAAATACGTCATCTAAATTTTCAGCAAAACTTCTGGCCAAGTGCATTACTGTAACACTTTCCGTTTTGTCTTTATTCACGAATTCCACCTTGTATTTATATTTAGCAGCATTTTCAGGAAGGCCAATGTGCAGCAGAACAGCGTACACTGTATCACCCTTCACTCGAAACGAGCGATAGAACACCTCATTGTACGCGAACACGAATCTCCAACACCACGTAGTAGTGGCGAACCTAATGACATTTCTCACATCTCCCTCAACGTAATCCCAACATCGCTCATTGTGTTTGTCCTTCAAATGTCCCTTCATGTCGTCGTAACTCCCAGTCCACCTGCAGCTTACATTTTCCAGTTTAGCTGCAGGACATACCTGTTGACAGTACCAACATTTCTCTTGGTGTTCAACAATCATACCATAAGCGAACATTTCCTTACATCCGTACTGCCGGTACGTACAGGGGTATTTCACATCCCTAGCAAGCTCCTCTAGAGCCAGGTTTCTGATGTCTGAGAACGGATGTCTGCAGATTGGGCAGTCGCGAATTTTCGGCTTGCAGATATTACAGATGTTATGCCCATTTACACACAATCCGATAGGCGGCACCATGTACTCCATACATACCGGACACTCCAGCTGACTGAGAAGGCTTTTTTCTAGATCAGTGGATTTAGACTGCATGGTGGAGGCAACTGGCGTACCTGGAGACCAGAAGGCATTGATTGACGTCTTCACCGATACACAGCGGTGAGCCTCCATATTGTTGTCTTGTAATCTGTGACATTGCGAAGTACAGTAAGAAGATGGACACCAACGTTTCGGAGGGATATGCAGCCCCCATCTTCAGGATCTGCAAACATCCGTGTGTTTCAGTGACAATCAGCGTGCAAACTACACAAACTGATCACAATATACACCACTCATTTCCACCCTGAAGACAGAAGCAGCATGTTCTGTTCACATGTTTGTGCACGATTCAAGAACTGCATGATATCAGAACGCAGAACGAAACAATTTCAGTAACGCAAATTATTTCCAGTAAGCCATCTCAAACTAAGACCTGAATCAGGGACTGCACCAGTAGACGGATACTCCTGTCTTTAAACCTGGATCATATCAAGCCAAGACCACACAATCAAAATTAAATGTTTTATAGACACTGCAGTTCTAGAATTTATGCAAAGTCAGGTAAAAATAATTAATGGTACCGCAAAATAGAAAACATTGTGCATGGAGCTGCTGTGCACAATTCCAAGATAACTGTACGGAACTTATTTCAGAATAATGACATTTGACTCCAGCGCCGGGACCCGGTTATCAGAAAGCCCCATTCCCCCCTCCCCAAATTTATCAGCACACGCTAACCTTCCATGACAAAACAGAGAGACAACAACAAACATTTTCCTGTATAATTATTTATATGTGAAAAATAAAAAAACCGCAAAGCACAGCTTCATTCATTACTTTGTATTTTAGTGTTAAAAATACATGAGAACACACTACATGTTTCGGCTATTTCTTATCCATCTTCAGGTGTGTACGGTAGGAACTAATAAGCACCAGTGTGTCTTATGTGACATGATAAGCGGGAGATCTCACATTTGTGTGAGTAAATTTTTTTGCCAATATATTGTTTACAATTAAAATCAGGACTTTGAAGAAATAAAATATGCATGTGGTCAAATATAAGATGTATTAAAATATATTAACCCGTGATTACTGTACTGGATGAACACCGGTGCAGAAAGGAAATATTGTTGCTGTTTTGTTCTGGTGGCGGCTATTGTCCGTGAAGGGCGAGTAGTGGTGTCAGCCAACAGACGCATACAAGGCAAACCGCTACGTATACCAATATGTAACCCATGGAAAATAGAAGCCCAAAAAACAGTGAACAAGTTGGAACATGTACTGCGTCAAGGTCACACCACCTGCGCAAGATACATGCGCGAAGGCAACAGTTTTGGGACGCCCCTTGTACAATAACCCAAACACCGAAACTTCAAACTGCTTTGAGCAAGAAACACTTACCTTCAAACCAAATGCTTCTTGCGACTAACCACTGGCGTCTAACCTGCGCCATAAAGGACGCAACTAGTGATACGGTGCATGTCTCACGCCCTTATCTTATCACGTGATTGGTCAAATGGATTATCACAATCTACGTTTTACAGCACAGGGACGTGTGAACCTGTTTTGGCTCTGTATGTTTCACGATGGGGTTAATCAGAGCGCCCTTCTGAGTACTCAAATGAAGGAACGAGTATCTAACTTGATGGAGCGGCGTCTGACGCACTTTTCATTACTACATGTGTTACGAATGCATATACACCTACATGTCTGGCGCGCACCCAGAATTTTTCCTTGGGGGGGGGGGGGGGGGGC
>BLKM01008764.1:0-52818 GCA_013340265.1 Coptotermes formosanus | reverse complement strand
TAAATCTTGCTCTTTAACCCTTTAAAGACGAAGCGTATGTGTTTTATATAGGGACTCAGGGCGTACCGCGCTGTAAACACTCCACTTCGGTTATAAAAACCAGTCTCTTAATGTTTTATAAGGCAAAAGTTGCTGTTTGTCCTGAGACCCGTACAAAACACATAAACGCAATGTGGGCACCACGTAGAATTTTTTATTGTTAAACCTGGTGGTATGTAAAGTTACCGCTAGGCTTTAAAAGGTTAAGAGTCGTAATGTTGTAATTGTCGTAATAGTGATCTTTGATTTGCCAGCTATTGTGCAGCCGTGGTGGAAAGCTGCTGCAGTATAGAGGCGTTAGGAACTTATACCGAAATTATGCAAACGACTGAAAGGTTCACTCTAGCCGCACTGGTTTGTTAAAGTGGACCCCGGGTCCGGTTAACTCTTCTTTTTTAGCGATAAAACTAATCGCTTATGTCTTGTATCCAAACTTGTTTACAATAGCAACGACGTACGTTGGGACGATTAAAAACCATCTCAACTTAAAATACGAAAATCAAACGATTTAGTTTACAAACAGACCCAACTTAATAACGGGAAATGTAAAGCACTCATACAGTTTATGTATTTGTTTAATATGGCTCAACTGTCATAATCGTGGTCTGAGTTTACTGTATACTTACTGCAAGTAAAGGTCGCAAAGAAACTTGTTATTTTTAGCCTCAGAAGACTCTTCAAGGCACCAGTGATTGCAAGAGAGACACTGGATCCATTCTTCGCCAGATGTGTCTTCGGAGAACTAACTGTTGCAGAAAATGCACTTCACATCATCAACGTCCTCCCTTTTGTTGAAATGTGGCTTTGTGACTTCACGTTTTCCAGACGTTTTATTTGAATTGTTGTCTTTGCCTCCAAGGAAAGACCGAGAAGTAGGTCCATTTAATTCAAGTAATTTCCTTCGAAATGGGAAGAAGTGATCAGAGCTGAAGTGCCCTTGGGTGTACCGCACTTTGAAGTCACATTAGCCGTATCTGGAGGAGGAGGAAGAAGAGGAGGAGGAGGAATGTCCTTTGGAGGTACACGGAAGGTGCTGCACTGTCCTGAAACCGTAGGCCTTTCCTATGTTCGAATTTTAGAATCATCCGATTCCAGGTGATTTTCTGTTATGGATACGTTTTGAACTGTTGAATCCTCATTGACGGGGGAGAAATCTATGTCATTGAATACTTCTCTGTTCAATTGATAAATTCCACTTGCTCGAAATCCATCCACAGCATTTTTTCAGCTCAGAAAAGTAGTGTGTGGCTGACCGGCCACTAGAACGAAGAAACGTCCTCAACTCTTCACTGGAATAGTGCTTTGGGACCCGTACGTATGTCTCGTCAAGAGGCTGCAGTTTGTGCCTTGTATGTCTCGTCAAGAGGCTGCAGTTTGTGCCTTGTGTGTCTCGTCAAGAGGCTGCAGCTTGTGCCTTGTATGTGGAAGAATACAAATCATGTTCATGTGGTTGGCTCTTGCTTTGCCTATCTATGCTACTTGTGTGGCTGTGTTGTCCATCGGGGACCAATAAGAGTAGTTCACTGCGTGTGGGTTTGACACTGTAGATGAAGTGGTCAAACCAGTCACAAAACACATTGCTATTTGTCCAACCAGATGGTTGGCACGTGAAGATTGTTCCCAGGGGGGCTCCCTTGACCAGAAGATTTCTGAAGTTTTTTCTGGGAAAAATAATAATGGGAAAGCTGTATGTTCCAACAGCACTCATGCGGACGATAACCGTAACCACGGATTCCCTTCCTACTCTGGTTATTACTCCAATCTGTCTTTTCTCTTTCAGTGAAATAACTTCTGGGATCTTTCTCTGAACGACTGACAGTCCAGTTTCTTCCACATTTAAGATTCTGTTCGGATTATAACTGTGTGTTTCGAACTCTGCTTCAAGAATGTCAGAGAAACCGATAACGGCAGCTCTGTTGAACCCCTGCGCTCTGGCCACTCCGTTCCTGTTGCAGATCGAATTGAAATTATGTTCTTATGGCGGTTCAAAAAACGATTCAACCATTCTTTTCCAACACATCCTCTGAGTTGAGAAAAACTCTTCATCAAATTATTATTCTTAGCTAGCTGGAAAGCCATCGTTCTGACGTCTTGCCTTGCGAGGCCAAAATATTTCGCCTCCATCTATTAATTCCTGCTCCATATCTCTGGAGAAAGCAGCATCCTCCCTAATTTTGTAATAAGAGCTTCTTCTGGGGTTTCGTCCTTCATAGTACTCTGCGACAATGAAGAAGCAACGAAACATGTGTAAGTTTAGGAAGAAAAACAACTGAGCATGTAAAGTGGCCCCCAAGCAAATGTGTGACGTCCACAATAGCAGACTTTGGTTTTTAATCCTGTTCCCTGCATGGCTGCCGTGTTTATACTGCAAGATCAAAGCTTATCTCATTTTTAGAATCTCGTATCTACTACTGTTGATATCCATTCAAGCAGTTCAACTTAAGATTTCATAGCAGAATAGCCAGTTATTACATACATTACAGAAGTTCTGAACCGGGCTACTTTCAACAAACAGCAAATATGGCCGTCTTGCCTATCGCAGTTCATCTGGTTGTCCTACGCGTCAAGATGAACACGAAGAATGGATTACAAAGATTTCCAGAAGAGTGCAGCACTACACAGTGGAAATATTGACAGGGTCCACATTCACCGATCTTACTCTAATTTATGTTCGATTTTAAAAATTATGTTATGAAAATCATGTTGTAAGTATAACATAACTGCCTGCAGCTGCATTTATATACTTATGTATACACCATTAACTGCGTGTTCCATGACTCAATCACAGTGTCCTACCGTCTTGCTTTTTTTTAATTTTATTAATTTGTTTTTCAAAATCCTAATGTACTGGTCATCAGCCGATTTCAGTGGCTGATTTCGGCTGAAGGGTAAATCACGTAATACTTCTGATGTCATAATATCTATAAAACCTGTGTTTTTGAATTTCAGTTTTGGGGGGTGTGGAGGGCTGCAGCCCGGCAGCCCTCCACACCTGGTGCACCCTTGCTACATCTTCCGCACAATCTGTGTTCATTCCGTCGTGCTTCATTATGATCAGGGAGAACTCTACACACGTACTGCACTTCTGACCTTCAGTTCTCTGGTCTCACTATGGCCATGAGTCTCAAAATATGTACACTCCATACAGTAAATGGGACTTTGGGAATGGGTGAGAGTTTGGACCGGTTATATCGATCAGAATTCAGTTTGAGGTACACTGAATTTGCGCTCTCCTCGTGGATAAAGCAGCCGAGACGTGAAGCAGACCACACGCCTCCACGGAAAGTCGAAGTTGAGAACGAGAGGAACTGTACCTCCACTCACATCCAGACTATGGGACTTTGGGAATGGGGTGAAGGTTTGGACCCATTATATCGATCAGAATTCAGTTTGAGGTACATTGAATTTGCGCTCTCTTCGTGGATAAAGCAGCCGAGACGTGAAGCAGACCACACGCCTCCATGGAAAGTCGAAGTTGAGAACGAGTGGAACTGTACCTCCACTCACATACATACGGCAGTTTAGCTAAGTTCCTTTCCTGTTGGAGTGTACAATAAAATGTGGCGACTCACATTACACTCCCTTATTTGTGTCTACACTAACCTGTCGGGTGCATTCAAATATGGGCGTAAACAGCACTGTGGGGTAAACTGCATTTTATCTCTTGTTTACACTACAGCTTTTTTGCAAATTACGAACATTACTACTGCTGTACAGTTGGTAAGACTGTAAGCCAGATACTGCGTCTCCTATTACTGCTGCTACTACTGCCACTCCTAATGGCAGTAGCCACACCACAGCTACTGCCATGGCTACTAATCAACTACTCCATCCCTCGCTGACTTACGTGATGCGCAGTTCCATGCGTCGCTCAAAACGCATTCGAGTATATGCTGATAATAATGATACATATATATATGCACATGTTTCAACTAAACACTACTCAAAATATTTTAATCACACGCAGTTTCCACCATATGACACCGCGTAAGAACAGCGTAAGCGATGACCTAGTCCCGGCCGATTCCCTTTTCGCGAGCATTTTCGAAGCGCGATAATTTCAAAACTCCACAGTGTCACTTGTCCTCTGCATCACAGTAAGCTGTCAGCTGTCAGCACGACCCATATCAGTCATGTGACATGTCTACTGGCGCCGCCTTACACACAGAACTGATCGACGACCAATAGGCACAGCGCCGTTGTCTGATATCTCATGTGATGTCTGACAGATAAACGTATCGTAGACCAGGCAGTGGAACACACATCATGGTTGGAAACTAAATTATTGTACCGCGTAAAAGGAGTCAAGAATATTGCAAAAATGTCATCCTGCAGACGGTATTGCGACAACAACTACGGATCTAATTTTGGTGAGAAAAATTCAAGGGCAGCGGCCGCATTAATAATTGAGTAGTTTGGAGATATTATTGAGACGGGCAGGTCTGTGGTCCGCGGATAATTTAGTGAAGTATTTGTTCAATGACATACCCTCTAGAAATATGGTGACAATGTGGCGTGGACTTCAGTGCCACAGGATCTAGTGAAGTCCCGGTACGGGTGTATAACACACTGCCTGAAAACATCGAATTTTTACGAAAGAAAGTGTAGACGGTCAAGCATGTACACCAGTTTTGTAAGAATTTAGTCTCTTTGTCTTCAGTGTACAGACAGTCATGAAAGCTGGTATTTCTGAGGGGGGGGGGGGAGTTCGGAAAATATGTAGGCACTTTATATTAATTACGATGAAATTGATTTCAAAATTTGTGTTTCTGAGACTACGAAAACCACAGTGTAAGCTGTTATTCCAGTTTCTGCTTTATTTCATATAAACGTACAGCAGTCTTCTTACAGATAAAATTACAGACTTCTTAAAGAAACTAAGCAAGTATGTGACACCTCATTACATTATCTGCCCATGTATATAAGTTGTATACACACGCATTGCAAAATAATTAGTTGTGTGTTAAATAAATTGATTTTTAAGCAAATATTTTGGGACTGTTATCCTGAAGTTAATTCTTCCAAAGTAAAAATAAAGGAATTACTATAATGAAGATATAAATACAGTTTAACTCGTTTATAACAACTTCGGATTGTGCGACACCTCGTTTGTAACGTTATACATTCTGTGGTACCAACTAATTCCCCATAACGCACGAGTTTTTCTGCGTTGCTTAGTACGACATACATAAGAGCATCTACCTCGGATATCACAACATTGCCAGTCATCGGTTCCAACACAGTCTTGCAAGAAGCAGTCTATTTTGAGAAATCAGCAGTTTTCTCCATCGTAAGAACGCAAGCCGCAACTCTTTCAGGCACCTATATAAATTCCAGGGCTGGAAATTGAAAGTAGTAACTGTAAGTCACTTTGCACATGAAGTTGCCTTCTACATTTTAGGCATTTCCGCAGAATTGCGAAAAGATAGCATAAAAATGTAAGTACTAACCTACAGACCTGTGTTTTGTCTTGAAATGTTTTTCAAACACTCGTACCACACACCTCGCTTACAGCGACAATCGTTTATAAAGACACGATTTATTCGGTCCCCTTCATGACGTTATAACCGAGTTAGACTGTATTTAGCACAAACTGTGATCTACGCAGACATAAAGTTGCCTGCTGTCTGCAAATCCACTGCTTTGACGAAATACTTTATTCCATTTAAATTTACCTGCATAAAAATTCAACCTCAACATAAAACCACAAAAACTAAAATAAAGATGTACCAAAGCCACTCACCATCATTACTTGATTATAAGTTTCAAATATACCTCACAAATGGGAACAAGTGCTATATAAGATTATAGTAAATAAACTTACCGTAAAGCATAACGTATTTAATAACCACCATAGGGGCAAACGTCTTCAACCGTAATTATCTCCATTGAAAATGCCACTTCACCCTTTTCGTTTGTAAAGCGATTAAACTGGTCTTGATACAATTTCACGCACTTCCCTGAGTTATGAACTTCACTCAAATCTTCATGAAAACTTCTCGCCAAGTGAGTGTCTGCAAGACTCTCCGTGCGTTCCTTATTAAAAAATTCCACCTTGTACTGATATTTAGCAGCTTCTTCAGCAGGACCAATATACTGCAGAACAGCGTACAGTATGCCATTCTGGATTTCAGCGCAGCTATAGAACACGTCATTGTAAGAGAATATAAGTTTGCAATGCTTTGTAGCAGGTGTCACACCGCTGATGTGAAATGAACCACGATCATAATATGAAATACGACCGTAGTAATCCATACATAAGTCGCTGTGTGCGTGCTTTAGGTGTGTCTTCATATCGCTGGCAGTACCGGTCCAAGTACAAATTCCAAGGTTCAGTTTATGTACCAGACATGCCTGTGGAATGTACTGACATTTGCCTTGGTGTTCACCGATCAGATCAAGACTGCAGACTTCCTTACATCCATGTTTCCGGTACTTACAGGGATAGTTCGCCTCTCTAGCAAGCCTCTCTAGGGCCACGTTCCTGGTGTTCAACAACTGCTGTCTGCAGGTCGGACAGTGCTGAACTTTCGGCCTGCAGATGTTACAGATGTTATGACCATTTACACAAAATGTGATAGGCGGCCTCAAGTAGTCCGTACAAACCGGACACTCCAGCTCACTCAAGAGGCTCTCTTCAACCCTAGTGAAATGAGACTGCATGGTCGATGCGCCCCGCACAAGTTTGTGGAATGCCAATACCTGCGTTTTCTGAAAATACGACGAATTACAAGTTTTTGTGACATTCAGATGAATGACTGTTCATAAGCCTCGCTTTTGCTGAGATAAACGTGTAATAACGTATGTAGATGACACAGTTTCCAACTAATATCCTGATTCTATCATCAGGGCGGCAAATACCGTGGGTTCCAGTGACTAGAGACAATCCTGTATAAACTGACTACTCAGGTCCCACCCTTCACTTGATTGCCAACAATGAACGTCCCGCCACCGCTACATAAACAAAAGTTCTGGGTGCATCGGACGTGGCCAATACCAGGCATACCATATCAAGACCCGTTGTGTGTTTTCCTGGCACAATATTCGACAAGGATTTATAAGGCACCAGCAGCTTTTCTATATACTTAAACTTAAGGAGTAAGGCGGCGAATAACATGTTTTAACGACATTTTAAGTAACCAGGCTTGTGTAATTTTAAGTATTTTTAAGTGTTCTATATGTCTGCCCTGAAGATGGTGTGATTTCACATCGAAACATGTCGTGAATTTTATAAAAGTTTCTCATATTGTAATTTTATGCTGTGTACGAGTTAGTGGTGATATATATTGTGATACACGATGAGGCAGTAAGGGCTACAGGTGCGTTTGGGATCGACGAAACCCACAAGACCTTTCACTTAAATAGGCGAAATCAAAGCAAGGCCAGCATAAGCGACGCCACCAATAGACGGATTCTGTTTACTTTAAGCTAGTATCAAATCAAGCAAAACTGCACAACGAAAACGAAATGTATAACAGACACTTAGAGGCGCTTAAATTCTATATGTTATCCAAAGTCGGGTAAAAAATATTTTGCACAACAAAGTAAAGACATTTTTAGTGACTTTACTGTGGCCAATTCCAAGTGAATTTTTCTGAACTTATTTCAGAATAATCACATTTGATCCCAGCGCTGCGACCCGGCATTAAGAAAGCCCCGTGCAAAATATCGATCAGCATACGCTAAACTTTACTGACTGATTGGAGACAGCAAAACACATATTTTGCTCTTTCACTCGTTAGGGTTTAAATTAAAAGTATATTTGCGGAGATGCTTCTGTTTGCGTCTCTGTATACACGACGTAAATTGTACTTGCCAATACTGTAATTCGCCCAGTACCTTGTGCAAAAAGAAAGTGTTTTCTCCTCAGTGTCGCCCAGCTCACACCTGCTGCTTCCTGCAATGATGAAACTCGCAACAAATATATCTTACACTCAGACTACTACAATGTATAAATTCGGACATCAAACAGCTTTGGAGTAGCAAGATCTTATCTTCAAACAATATGCAGATTGCGATTAACTACTCAATTCTATGCTTTGATACAAAGGACCGTGATCGAGACAAGGAGCAATTCTTATACCCTTATCTTATCACCCGATTCATAGAACGGATTATCACAGCTTACGTTTTGTAGGGACACACCCGTAGAAATCTGTTTTGGGTCTGTCTGTTGCACAATGGGGTCAATAACAGCGACCTTGCGGGTACCGTAAATAAGGAACGGGTATCGAACTTGATGGAACAGAGTCCGGGTCCGTCCAATTACTACAGACGTTACGAATGTATTTAAACCTACATCTTCCCCACAGTCTGTATTCATTCCGCGGTGCTTAATTAGGATCAGGGAGAACTTTCCATTATACAAGCATTTAACTTCTGTTCTTAAGTTTTGTAGTCTGATTATGGCACTGAGTCTCAAAATGTGTGGACTCGATACAGTAAATGGGACTTTGGGAATGGGATGTGGGTTTGGTCCGGAGTTATATCGATCAGAATTCAATTTCAGGTACACTGAATTTGTTTCTTCCTCGTGGGTAACGCACCCCATACGAGACGCAAACCACTCGTCTCCCTCCACACTCCAGGTTAAGAAAGTGTGGAACTATACCTCCAGTCATTTCCGTACTGGAGTCTAGCGAAGTCCCTTTCACGTTTGAGTGTGCAATAGAATGTGGCGACTCATTACACTCCTTCATTTGTGTCTACACTAACGCGTCGGGTGCATTCAAGTGTGGGTGTAAAATACCACTGTTGAGCAAATTTCATTTTATCTCTGGTTACACTACAGCTTGCGTGATATTATTACAGCTGCACGCTACGGACAGCAGGAAACGTTTTTTTGTATTCGTCCCATACAACCCTCGAACTTACATCGCGTTTTCTAAGAAACGCCTTACCGTACAAAGCAGCGGTAAACTAACGCTAACACCATTCACTATAACAGTCAGTTTCAAGCTGGTAGTCCTAAATGTTTCACGGAAAAAGTAATGTTTTCCCCATCCAACCAATAAAAGCATGTAGGGGCAGCAGAAGTATAACTCCATGCATTCTTAAACTCGACACTTGTTGGATAATGTGGTTAAACTTTGCGCCCCGCACGGTCACCGATGCAATGACTCAGGCGGTTAGTCTATATGCTTCCATATGAATTTTTTTGTAATATTCATTTAATTTAATTAACTTAAAGGAGAGGTAAGCAACATGCTACGAAACGTCGGAGGAGAATTCTTATCCTGCACGGTGTAGTAAGTCTGTAGACTATCATATCAGTACCAACCCCTGGTGACAGCCTGAATGTCACATGACATACGACGTCACACGAATTACACCATTTAATGCGCTTACACTTTTTCATTGGGTCATTACTTGTGGGGCCGTCAAACACAACTCGCAAATCAAACGTTCTAATTTCTACAAATTATATCATCCTATACAGTGTCCGTGCCGATCCCGGTGGCCGCACGGTCTAAGGCGTGGGTCTGTGGCAGTTCGCTTGCTGGAATTGCGGGTTCGAATCCCACCGGGTGCATGGGTGCCTCTCTCTTATGAGTGTTGTGTGTTGTCAGGTAGAGGTTTCTGCGTCAGGCTGATCACTCGTCCAGAGGAGTCCTACCAAGTGTGGTGTGTGTTTGAGTGTGATCGCGAAGCCTCGATAATAAGGACGCCCTGGCCCACTGTGGGGCTGTCGCGGCACGGGGAAAAAGCAGAGTATTCGTGATACGCAATCGGATGTCTTCACTTAGACTGAATTTCATAAGGAAACTCGCAGTCAGAAATGTCTCGTTTTTTTAAGGCCGCTTATATACATTTTGACAATCATCAACCCTACGCAATGACGTCATCAGCTCTGCACATTCACATAACTAACTAACTCCATGGAGCAGAGGCCTTCTTGAGAAGCTAACAGTTTCTCACCTAGTCAAGAAATTCCCCTCATTTTATGGAACCCGAAGGTTCATTGCCGCATTTACAACAGCCCGCCACCTGTCCCTATCCTAAGCCAGCTCAATCCAGCCCATGTCCACATCCCACTTCTTGAAGATCCATTTTAATATTATCCTCCCATCCACGCCTGGGTCTCCTAAGCTGCGTCCTTCCCTCAGGTCTGCCTATCAAAATCCTGTATGCACCTCTCCTTTCGCCCATACGTGCTACACGCCCCGCTCACCTAAATAATATTGCACATTCACATATTTGCGTAAAGATACCAACACAGCGAAGCACTGGAAGGCGCCACGCCATTCACATTTCCGCTACTCCATAGCGTTAACTTACGAGGTCAAGAATTTATTCGGTAGAAGAAAATGCGATCTGTGACATCTGAAAATGTGACTGTGTGCCTGTGTGTCAGCCAACTGCTACTCAAAACATTTTGACTGCGTTCGGTTTCCATTGTGTGTACCACCAAATATGTGCTCTTAACGTGACAAAGTATTTAATCCTGTTCCGTTTCACAAGAATCTTCGCAGCGTGATAACATGAAAACTCGGCACCCGCGCAGCAAAGGTACAGTACGATCCATACAGGTCAAGCGATGGGCATACTGGTACCGTCCTACATACAGCACCGACTGACGGCCAATACGCACAGCGCCGTTGTCTGATATCTCACAGTACTGCGTACAGCTGAGGAAGGCGTAAAAGTGCGGAATGTAAATTCTAAAGCCACTGAAGAGTCAAGTACATTCTTAGCAAAGAAATCATGAGTGTTAGAATTATGGGAACGTGTAGATCGGGCAGAAACAGCAAACAAACCGTTTCAAAACACTTATTCCACTGTTCATGTAATTCCTGTGTGTGTGTGTGTGTGTGTGTGTGTGTGTGTGTGCCTGTGTGTGTGTGTGTGTGTGTGTGTGTGTGAGTTCTAAAGCGCCTGGTGGTGAGGCCTCTTAGCTCACACGTATTTACACACACACGCACGCACGCACGCACGCACACACACACACACACACACACACACAAGCGCACGCGCACTAAGACTCCTCTCAACGAGTTATCAGACCTCGGAAAGGCCGCTACCTGCACAACACACAACAAACACAACAGACGAACATCCATGCCCTCAGCGGGATTCGAACTCGCAATATCAACAATCTATTGGCCGCAGACCGACGCCTTAGACCGCACGACCACCGGGATCGGCGATTGTTCATTTACTGCACATTATATTCACTTTTCTTGAAAACACTCAAATCACACGATGTCATATATACTTTTAATTCATGTGCCCAAATGGATTTAACTGTATAAAAATCACGGAAATTTCTATTCGTTCTATTCTAAATCTTCTGTGATTGTTCGGTCAACTCTGTTGTAAGTCGTTCCAGTATCTTCCATATTTATACATTCCCTTGATGTTAAGGTAACTGAAACTGATGGCAGAAATGCAGCAGAACTCTTCATTTCTTCACGTAAGCTGTCCAGAAGAGAACAGTTGGATGGATTTTAATACAGAAATAAGACAGAAGGTAAATTTTGTGAAAGTTGAAGATAAGTAAGCATAAATTTTAATCTACATGAAAAAAAGCATATTACACAATTTGGAAATACATATGATTCACAAAACACATGTTGCATCCACCTAACTTCATGAGTGTCACTATTAAACCACAACAATTAAACAGAAATAAACAGAAGCATATTGCATATCAAAATTCCATTACACGTTGCAAACACAATGGAAATCTTGAAGAGATAAAATGAGAAGTGTAAAAATTATTTTGTAATGTCACACGTCATGACACTCATATGAAAAAGACACGTTGTTCAGAGAATTTACGGTCCTATAAAGTATTTATTTGTCATGGAGGTTAGTCTTGATTCTTCTTCAAATTCCAACTGTGGCAGGAATAACAAGCTTTCACACGTACATTTTAAATACAGTTAAATTCATAACACATAATTTATCACATTCTACACTACATATTCGTTACAACGAACAGTACATACAAGAAATAATAAACACAAAATTTCTTGGCTTACACATTCATAACCACCTAAATTGGAAGACCCATATCGAACAAACGATTCCTAATGTGGAGCATGTTATCCTGTTAGGTCGCTGGTCCACATCAGCAACATTAACACCCTCAAATCAATTTACTATGCAAACTTTAATTCTCTTGTAAAATATGGAATAATTTGCTGGGGTCCCTCTTCCAACAGTACGAAGACATACGGCTGATGCGCGAACAAGAACTTCATCGACAAGTACATTTAAACAATTTGGAATTTTACCTGCTCCATGCCAGTATTTATTTTCATTAACGAATTTCAGTGTCAGTAATCAAGAAAATTTTCAAACAAATTCATCAATACACAATGTTAATAAAAACAATAAGCACCATCTTCATACAACAAATGCCAAACCATATTGTTTTCAAAAATGTACATTTTATGTTGGCATCAAAATTTGCAACACTTTACCACGTAGTCTGACAATCCTTGAGAATGAAAACGCAAAATTTAAATTAGGCTTAAGAAAACACTTAAACACGCACTCCTTTTGCTCTGCAGATGAATTTTTTGTGTGGACAGCTGATCTAATATACTCTTTTAGAAATGTTTATAGTATTTTTCACCGTAAAATTGTATATATATGTGTGTATTTAACATGTTCCACAACCCATTGTCTTTGTGACACACTTATGGATACATGGAATGTAGGTATGTATGTGTACATGTATGTATTTCTTGGCACGTCCCGAACATGACAACAGACTCCGAGTTAATTCTTACGAATTTACAAACCGTACATAGTTAACAGGCTCCATGATCACATAACAATACAAGAAGCTGAAAACCATAAATATTAAAAATTTTTGGACCAGGAATGTTGTAAGCTGCGCTCTCAGTGCTACGTTCGTTAAACTAAAGACTGACTGGCCTATTACTGTCCTGGATATATGGCCTAAATATCACAAACTGAACTCAACCCAACCGAATTTAAACGGCATTACTAAATCAGTCACCAAACCTAAGTATTTCCATCTTAAACCTCACTCTACATCTTTCGTCTTTAAGGCCACTCACCACGTCACAATTCAGCTTTGCGCAATTACCTGCTCTAAATACATCATCCAATTTTTCAGCAAAACATCTGGTCAAGTGCAAATACTTTCCAGCATTTTTGATATTAGCACACTCTCTTCATTTTGATGTTAAAGTAATTCAAACTGTTGGTAGAAATGCTACAGAACTGGTCATTACCTCACGTACGCTGTCTAGAGAACAGCGGGATTCATTTCAATCAAGGAATAAGACAGAAGGCAAATTCTGTGTGCAGTCACAAATAATTAAGCATAAATATTAGCCTACACGAAAATAAAATATATTCTACAATTTGAACATACATACGACTCACAAATACATGTTGCATCCACCTAACTTCAGAGGGTGAATATTGAACCACAATAGTTAATAGAAATAAACCGAAGCATATCCCACATCAAAGTTCCATAACACGTTGCAAACACAATGGAAACCTTGAAGAGATAAAAGAAGGAGTGTAAATATTATTTTGTAATGTCACACGTCACGATAATCATATGGAAAGAACATGTCGTTCAAAAAATTTACGGTCACAAAAAGTAATTGCTTTTGATGTAATACAGACTTGACTCGTCGTCAAATTTCAACTGTGGCAGAAAGTACAACATTTCACACGTTCATTTCAAATATAACGAAATTTAAAACAAATAATTTATCACATTCTACACTACATATTGTTACAAAGAAAAGTACATACAAGGAATGGTAAATACAAATTTTATTGATTTACAAATTGATAATCACCTAATTTAGACGAATCATATTGAACAAATGAATTCTACGTTTACTGGAGCATGTTCGCTGTTCGGTCGCTGGTCCACATCAGTAACATTAACAACCTCAAATCACTTTACTATGCATAGTCTCATTCCATTATAAAATATGGAATAATTTTCTGGGGTTTCTCTTCCAACAGTGGAAAGATTTTCACTTTACACGAAATTTGTCAGAATTACGGCTGGTGCACAGCCCAGAACTTCATGTACCAGTCTACTTAAACAATTAGAGATTTTACCTGCGCCATGCCAATACATATGTCCATTAGTGAACTTCATTGTCAGTAATCAAGAAAATTTTCAAACAAATTCATCTGTACACAGTATTAATACAAGGAATATGCATCATCTTCATAGACCAAATATCAGCCTATCTTGTTTTCAAAAAAGTACGCTGGCATCAAAATTTTCAACAGCTCACCACGTAGTCCGACAATCCTTGAGAATGTAAAGGCAAAGTTTAAACTAGCTTTACGAAAATCCTTAAATACACACTCCTTTACTCTGTAGATGCATTTTTTATGTGTAGAGCTGATCTATATTACTGCTCTGTAAAATGCTTACAGTAATTTCCACTGTAAAATGTTTTATATGTGTGTGTGTGTGTGTGTGTGTGTGTGTGTGTGTGTGTGTATTTATGACATGTTTCACATCCTCTTGTGTTTGTGACATACATATGGATCCGTGGAATGTATGTATATATGTATTTTTTGGCATTTTCTAACACGACAACAGACTCAATGTTAGCTCTTCAAAATATGCAAACTTTATACACTTAACAGGCTCCATACTGAGACAACACTACAAGAATCTGAAAACAAGAAATATTAACTAACTGTTTATGATTTACAGAAGTTGTAAGCTGCGCTCCCAATGCAACATTCATTAAACTGAAGCCCGAATGGACTGTAAATATCATGGATATGTGTCCTATATACCACAAACAGGACTCAAACCTACCGAATTTGAACGGCATTGCTAAATCAGTCACCAACTCTACATATTTCCAGCTTAAAATTCAAAGAACCATTTTCGTTTTTAAGGCGACTCAGCCTGTCAATTTGCAGCTTTCCGCAGTTACCTGATCTAAATATATCATCAAAATTTTCAGCAAAACTGCTGCTCAAGTGCATTACTGTAACACCTTCCGTATTATCTGTATTAACAAATTCCACCTTGTATTTATACTTAGCAGCATTTTCAGCCGGACCAATATACTGCACGACACCGTACAAAGTATTACTAGAGTCCTGAAATCTGAAATAGAAAACCTCATCCGATGCGAATACAAACTGAGACACACACATAGGAGTGTTGAGGACTTTGCTTTCTCCCTCGACGTAATCGCAACATAGGTCACGGTGTTGTTCCTTCAGATGTCCCTTCATGTCGCTGTGAAGTCCGATCCAACTGCAGCTTCCTCTTGCCAGTTTAACTACAGGACATATCTGTGGTCGGTACCGGCATTTCTCTTGGTGTTCACGAATCATATCATAAGCCAGGATTTCCCCACATCCGTAGTTCTGGTACGGACATGTATATTTCATATTTCTAGCCACAATCTCCAGAGCCAGGTTTCTGATGTCTGAGAGCTGCTGTCTGCAGATCGGACAGTGCTGAACTTTCGGCCTGCAGATACTACAGATGTTATGCCCATTTACACACAATGTGATAGGCGGCCGCAGGTACTCCATACATACCGGACACTGCAGCTGACTCAAGAAGCCTTCTTCTGTACCCGCAGATTGAGACTGCATGGTGGAGGCAACTGGAGTAACGGGAGTGCAGAACGCAGTCAGTAACGTACTTGTCTGAAAACACAATTATAAATCTTTACCTTTACACAGCAGGGAGTCTTCATGTTGTTGCTTTATAGACTGTGACACCGTACACTACAGTAAGGAGATGGACAACAACATGTCGGAGGGATATGCAGTCTACATCTTCAGGATCTACAAATTCCGTGTGTTTCAGTGACAATCAGCGTGCAAACTATAAAAAATGACCACATCGTACACCACTCACTTCCACCCTGAAGACAGAAGCAGCATGTTCTGTTCACATGTTTGTGCACATTTCCAGAACTGCATGATATCAGAACGCATAAGGAAACAATTTCAAGAAAATATACTATTTCCAATAAGCCATCTCAAACTAACACCTGAATCAGGGACTGCACCAGCCGATGGGTACTCCTTCTCTTAAACCTGGATCAAATCTAGAACGATTATACAATCGAAATTAAAGGTTTTATAGACACTTATAGACACTGCAGTTCTAGATGTTATGCAAAGTCGGGTAAAAACAGTTGTACTGCAAAATAGAAAACACTGCGCATGAAGCTGTTGTGGACAATTCCAATGTAATTGCCAGGAACGTATTTCAGAATAATAACATCTCACCCCAGCGCCGGGACCCGGTCGTCAGAAAGCCCCATTCCCCCCTACCCCTCAAAAAAATTTATCAGCAGATGCTAACCTTCCCTGCCTAAATGGAGATAGCAAAACAACAAAAACAAATACTTTAAGTTATTAATCTTTAAATTTTAAACAATAAACAATGTTTACAGAGCTACTTTTGCTACTCTTTCTACGTACAAGACGTTAATTGTACTTGCCAATACTGTAATTCGCCCAGTACCTTGTGCAAGAAGGAAGTGTTTTCTCCTCAGTGTCGCCCAGCGCACACCTGCCGTTTCCTCCAGTGCTAAACTTCGCAACAAATGTGTTTTATACTCAGATTAAACTAACCGATATACATCGATACTTCGAAATGCTTTTGACTGACAAAATCTTATCTTCAAACAACATGCTGCTGGTGATTAATTAGTTAATTCCATACTTTGCCACAATGGACCGTGATAAAGATAAAGATAAGGCGCACGTCTTATACCGTTATCTTATCACCTGATTCATAGAACGGATTATCACAATTTACGTTTCGAACTAATATCCTGCTTCCATCTTCAGGGCTAAAACTACCGTGAATTCCAGTGACTAGCGACATGCCTACAGGAAATGAAGACATCACACACCCCTCCCTTCCACCCTGAACGCAGATGCAGCATGTCCACTTGAGAGGTTTATGCACACCTCTAACTCTACACTGTGGACATTTTGAAATAAAAAATCTAAAAATATCGTAATGTATAACTACCGACCCAACTTCGTGGTCTAGCGGTTAGCTTTCCTGTTTCGAATACCTTTCACATGAAATGAAATTTCTGCCCTGCGATCGCATAACCAGAGTGACATATTTCCTCAGTTTTCCTCCGTCAACTATGGCATTTGCCAGGATATTACTTGAAATTAGGCCACGACCACTTCCTTCTAAACATCTGCACTGAACATCGCATACAAGATACAACAATACACCAAACATGGGATTAGAGTGCGCACCGAACAACAAAACGTATACGAAATAACGGTACCTACAGTTTTAAATGTAAATGTAAATGCTGCCACAAAACACATATAAGAAAAACTGGACGCACTTTTCGGGACAGACAAAAAAGCGCATGACGGACATACATGAAAAAGGACAAACTGAACAACAGCGAAGACATGATTGTTATAAGACATGATTAAACCCCAAACAGGAAATAATGACGCTCAAAATTCCCTTGGTAGAAAGGCCATTACTGTTCATTAGACTGCATACGCATCCATAAAGAAGGGCAAAACGTCCAGAAAGAGCGAAACGACTTATCGACCTGTGTCCTGTTTCACTTTATCGCAGGAAAAGGAAAAGAAGGACGAGACAACCAAACACAACGGACCTTACCATCCCCCCCCCCCCTCCGCCTCCAAAAAACTGATACATCCAGATTCCTCCGACAAGAAAGTAACACAGATCACAAAAAATTGGGCTGTGCCAATAAACTCAATACAAGTAAGTGACAAAATGGGAACAGATATAAACGCAAGGAGTCAGTGAAAGTACAAAACGCAGATATGCCGCCAGAAGAACAAACATATAAAAGAACTCAAATAATCGGTATTGGTGTTGAAAGCAGATAAGATCTACAATGTAACAGTCAGCACCAGTGCAAGCAAGCAGTGAACAGTCAAAACACAGAAAACAAAAGCATAACAACAGTTCAAAACTAGTGCAATAAACTGCGTAAGCAAGGAACCAACGATAAACGGTAAAAAATACTGCTGCAAACCAATACTTTTGTAATGTCACTCAAAAAATACAAATAAAAGGCAACGTTAGCAAAACTGACTCCGATGATGACACTAGGACAGGTGTCGAAAGCTTACATCCTCACAATCATTCTGACACAAAACATGATAAGTTTCTTGTTACAGTATCTATGACAAAAAGTTGTAAAAGCACTAAATTGTACGGTATCAACGGATAATGAATTCTAACGGACGCAGAGGCAAGGCGTTGTGGTATGCTTCGGGTACTGGGGCTACAGCTGCCTTAGGGATTCATGGAACTCACGTGACCCTTCACTGAAGTAGGCGAAATAAAAGAAAGACACCTGAACCAGGGACTCTACCAATAGACGGGCTCAAGTTTCTTTAAATCTGAATCAAATCAAGAAAAACTACACAACGTAAATGAAATGCTTTATACACTTAGAGGCGCTGCACTTTTAGAAGTTAAACAAATTCGGGTAAAGAATAATTTTTATCACAAAATAAAGACATTGTGAACGAGGCTGCTGCGGCCAGCTCCAAGCAAATTTTTTAACTTATTTGAGAATAATCGCATTTGATCCCCGAGCCGGGACCCGGCAGTAAGAAAGCCCCGCCCACAAAACCGATCAGCATACGTTAAACATTACTGACTGACTGGAGATAGCAAAACACACAGTTTACGTCATCATTCTTTAGAGTTTAAATAATAAACAATGTTTACAGAGCTACTTTTACTACCCTTTCTACGCACAAGACGTTAATTGTACTTGCCAATACTGCGATTTGCACAGTACCTTGTGCAAGGAGGAGCTCCTTTGTCCTCAGTGTCGCCCAGCGCACACCTGCTGTTTCTTGCCACGCTGAACGACGGAAGAAATGTGTTTTATGCTCAGATTAAACTAAACCATACATATTGATATCTCGAAATTCTTTTGACTGACAAAATCTTATCTTCAAACAATACGCTGCTGGTGACTAACTACTTAATTCTATGTTTGCCACGCAGGAACGTGACGGAGATAACGTGCGCGTCTTATACCCTTATCTTAGCACCTGACTGATTGAACGGATTATCAGAATTTCCGCTTCACACCACAGGGACCTGTCAAAATCTCTTTTGGCTCTGTATGCTTCACGATGGGGTCAATGAGTGCGCCCTGCTGAGTGCGGATATGAAGGAATGAGGAAGCTGATGTAGCAGAGTCCGAGACACTCTAATGACTACAGACGTGCCGAATAGATTTAAACATATATCTTTTCTACAAAACGAATTAAATTTTGCAGTGCTTTATTAGAATGATGCAGATTGCTTTACACACGTATTTACCTTCTCTCATTATGCTAGTTTCATTATGGCAGTGAGTCTCAAAATGTGTGGACTCGATACAGTAAATGGGACTTTGGGAATTGGGGGTGGGTTGGGACTGGAGTTATATCGATCGCAATTCAGATTGTGGAACATCAAATTTGCGCTTTCCTCGTGGGTAAAGCATCCCGAGACCTGAAGCTGACCATTCGCCTCAACCCAGAACCGAAGTTACGAATGAGTGGAACTATAACTCCACTCAATCCATATGGCAGTCTACCTAAATTAATTTCATGTTCCTCCTTCATTTGTGTCTACACCAGGACGGCGGCTGCATTCAAGTATGGGTGCAAAACAACACTGTGAGGTAAATTTCATTTTCGCTTTGGTTTACACTACAGCTGTTTTCGGTAAATTACGAACATTACTGCAGCTATGCAGCTGACAGTCTGTAAACCAGCTACTACTTCTGCCGTTACTACTGCTACTACTACCGCTGCTACTACTACTGCCACTCCCAATAGCAGTACCCACACCAGACCTACGACAAGTGCTACAAATCAACTGCTCCACCGCTAGCTGCCTTACGTGATGCAGACTTTTGTGAGTTGCTCAAAATTCTTTCAATGGCATACTGATAAAGTAAATACATATACATTGGTATGCACATGTTTCAGCCAAACGCCACTTAAAATATTTTGATTACACACAGTTTTCATTATAAGAGGCCGCGTAAGAATGGCGTAAGCGATGAACCAGTCGAGACCGATTCTCCTTCACACGTATTATCGCAGCGAAATAATTTCAAAGTCCACAGTGGCACTTGCCTTCTGCATCACAGAAAGCTGTCTACGTTCAGCACGATCCATGTCGGTCACGTGACATGTCTACTGGCGCTACCTTACATACAGAACTAAGAGACGGCAAATGCGCACAGAGCAGTTGTCTGATAGCTGACGTGATGTCTGACAAATATACGTAACATAAAGTTGGCAATGGAAGACACAACATTGTTGGAAAATAATTATTGTACTGCGTAATAAAGTCATGAATATTGCAAGAATGTCATCCTGCAGACGGTATTGAGACAAGAACTACCCACTCAGTTTTGATGAGGAGAATTCAAGGGAAGCGGCCACATTAATAATTCAGTATTTTGGAGATATTATTCAGACGGGTAGGTAATTGGTCTGTGTGTAAAAAAAGGTAACGTAATCCCATTACAGGCCTGGACAGGCCCTTAGGGTTCCAGGAGGTTGAGGCTCCCATATTTCAAGACAGTCGGCACATGAAGGTGGTAAGGTTGTCAGCCCTACGCACCGGCCGCCTTTACCCCCAGGAAATATTCCTGGTACTCATTTCTGTTAGAGGCGAGTCGACCCCAGGGCCATAGTGCGGCCGGAAGCATTGTCAATAAGAAATTCCAGTGACACCATCGGGAATCGAATCCGCGACCACGCGATTTGTAGTGCAGTGCCTCAACCAACTGCGCCAACTTTGCGTTGCACATACAAGCGAAAAATTGGAAGCAGTACCACATGAGAGTACAATAAGGAAACTATTTTTGTTGCTAAGAATAATATCTTTAATAAACCTCAAAAGGATAATCGTCTCCAACGCCAATTATCGCCCTCAAAAATTTCAGTTCACCCTTTTTCTTTGTAAAGCGACTAAGCTGGTTTGGATATAGTGTTACGCACTTTCCTGAAATATGAACTTTATCCAAATATTCATGAAAAATTCTGGCCAAATGAGTGTCTGTAAACCTTGATGCGTTCTTTATTCAACAGTTCCATCTTGTACTGATATTTAGCAGCTTCTTCAGCAGGACCGATATACTGCAGAACAGCGTACAGTATACCACTCTGGATTTCACAGCAGATGTAGAATACGTCACTGCAAACGCGTATCACTTTGCTGTACTTCGCGGTAGGAGTGACACCGCTGATGAGAAATGAACCACGACCAGAGACATCCAGACACAAGTCACTGTGTGCGTGTTTCAGGTGTGTCTTCATATCGCTGGCAGTACCAGTCCAAGTGCAAGTTCCAAGATTCAGTTTATGTGCCAGACATGCCTGTGGAATGTACTGACATTTGCGTTGGTGTTCACCGATCAGATCAAGGCTGCAGACTTCCTTACATCCATATTTTCGGTACTTACAGGGATAGTTCGCCTCTCTAGCAAGTCTCTCTAGGGCCACATTTCTGGTGTTTACGAACTGCTGTCAGCAGGTTGGACAGTGCTCGACTTTCGGCTTGCAGATTTTACAGATACTAGTCTCCTTGCGCCCAGCGACCCGGGCGGCCTAGGCACACGCATAGTTAACGTCAAAACCTGGCGGCTGGGGCAGGTAACAATGAGCACGGGGGCTTCGGCCCCACGTATCATCAACCTGTAACACCATTTATAATGTGTGTTGCAATATGAAGTACATTTTTATTGTAATCGTTTTTCTTTGATTTTGAAACGGAATAGTATGCTGGTGCCCGGCGACCCGGGCAGTATAGGGATACACATTTACGTATTTACCGTGGAATCCCAGCAACCCGTGGGGGCAAGGCACACTTCATGTACGCAGTTACTGTGGAAACCCCACGGACCGAGCAAGGAAGACACACCCATTTACTAAGTTACATTTGAAACCTCGCGACTCGTGGGGGCAAGGAACACTTCATGTACGCAGTTACTGTGGAAACCCAGCGATCCGGGCAGGCAAGGCACGCACATTTAAGTAGTTACCGTGGAAACCTGAAGAATGTGTATGCCTGTGTATTACAATATCGTAGTCGTGCTCGCAGTTATCGTGAAAACCCAAATGATGTGTACGTATGTATATTATACTGTCATATTAGTGCCCTGCGAACCTTTACGTTGTTAAAGTGGCAACCCCAATTAGTCGTGTCTGCTACATACCATCCGCGCGTCCGTCGAACTAAAGTCTATGTCTTGTCTTTTCCTGCCATTTGGTGGCAGTCCGTGAAACTTCAATGTGGGAGTGTGACAGAGACTGACTGCATTACGGTGTATATAAGAAAGGCTTACTGCTTGCTGAGGGCAAAACGTTGAAGCATTTGAAGGAAAAGCCACAACATAAAACCCCATACCATGATTTAAGTTTTTGTTGAGAAGAACCCCGCAGCAGACGCTACAGACGCAACGCAACCTTAAGGCTTCTTGCGCAACCGCATTATTACTATTATTATTATTGTCATTTTCCTGGTAATTGAGCACTGATGGAATGAAATTGACTGGGGAAGCCCGAAATACTCGGGGAAACCCTGTCCAAGTGTCATTTTGTCCACCACAAATCCCACGTAGACTGACCCGGGATCGAATACGTGCCTCCGCATTAGGAGGCGGGCGACTAACTGCCTGCGCAATGGCACAACCTTAAATCATAAGTTACACCAAAGAGAATATTGTTTACGAATATCTTTGCTAGTTTATATCTTCGTGATGAACCATTTAAAGACTGAGATTATGATGAATTATATATTACAGGCTAAGGTCGTACCGCGCAGTAAACACGCTCCGTCTCGGTTTTGAAAATCGATCAGTTAATGCTGCATAGGAAAGTAGTCGTTTTTTGTTCCGAAATCCGTAAAAAACACGTAAATAAAGCTGAATTATATTGCAGGCTCAGTCCGTACCGCGCAGTAAACACACCACGACAAGGTTTTAAATTGAGTCATTTAATGCTGTATGGGGAAAGAATCGCGGTTTATTCCGAGATACATACAAAACATGTAAATAAAGCTGAATCATATTACAGGCTAAGATCGTACCGCGCATAAAACACAGTTCTCTGTATTTACGTCTCCTGACATCTAGTGGCGGTCTGTGAAACTCGAATATTCTCATAGTTGTCCTGCCATGTGGCAGCGGCCCATGGAACTCCAAGCGTTACATAACTTTGCATTACTGAATTTTTATATAGATAGCATGAGAGCATTAGGCATGTTATAATAGAATGAGTGACTCAGTTGCTACCGTATTGTGACACTGAAACGCTATAGTGTTATGTTACGTGCAGCTGTATATGAATCACAGCATACAACTGCTGTTGCATTCCAATATTACCACATTTAAAACACTGGAATTTCGTGGTGGTGTTGTATTACCTCCATTCACGCTTGATTCCATACACATATCATTTACCGTAACAGCATAAATATCGTAAGACCAAAAATGTCCACTCTTACCACATTCAAAGTTTGTGATTACACTCACAAGCGTTTTCATAGGCCTGTTTATTTGCGTCTCCTGACATCTAGTGGACACCTATGGAACTCCGTTCTCATAGTTCTGTTTCCTGCCATCTGGTGGCGATCCACTGAACTCCATTCCAGACGAAGCAAACGTTACTGAAATATATATTAGATTATGACCATTTACACAAACGCGGATAGGCGGCCTCATGTACTCCGTACACACCCGACACTCCAGTTCACTCACTTAGCAGGCTTTGTTCAACGCTAGTCAACTCAGAATGCATGGGGCGCGGGTGACTGTGTGATATGTGGAGTTAATATAGTGTGTCGTGTCCAGGTACTTCAGGTTCTCTTACAAGAGGAAACAGTTGCCGGCAAGAGGGTGTCAGTGATTTGTTGGAAGGAGCGAAACCAATCTTAAGAGACGATTACCCGCTACGTGTATATACAGAAAAGTATATTTCATTGAACATGTAATATACGTGGACTGATAATATGCTCTTTTTACAATTTGGAAGCACCTCACTGTTAATTAACAAGTACACATTCATTTCAGGTATAAGAGAAATGTTTAAGACAAATTGAACATATCAGACACATTATTGAGGTTAAAACGTTTCTGACCATGCTACATTGAACAAACAATTTTGGAAAACTGTTTTGTGTGTAAAATATTTTCAAACATTTCTCTAATCTGTTTCAAAACACAGATATCATTGTTGACGTAATTTCTACACATTTGTGTGTTCTAAACAACCTTGTGTTGAGGTCTCTACATAACACACAGACACGCGTGCGCGCGCGCGGTAGGACTACTCCAAACGAGAGATCATCTTGTCGCAGGGTCCGCTACGTACACAACAGACGAGCAAACAAGCCCTCAGCGCGATTCAAACCCGCAATACCAAAAATCGACGCCTTAGAATGCATGACCACCGTGATCGGCGATTTTTCATTTACTGCAGATTATATTTATTTTTTTCAACATTCAACGCGTATGACGTCATATATAGTTCTAATTTATGTGCTCAAATTGCTTTCCTTGTATACAAAACATGCAAATTCTATTCGTATATTGTGAAATGTTTTCAGTTTTTCGGTAAAGACTGCTGGAAACTGAACATGAAGGTAAATCTTTCCAGTGTTTTTGATATTCGGGCACTCTCTTGATTTTGATGTTAAAGTAATTCAAACTGTTGGTAGAAATGCTACAGAACTGGTCATTACTTCACGTAAGCTATCTAGAGAACAGCGCGATTAATTTCAATAAAGGAATAAGACAGGAGGTAAATTCTGTGTACAGTCACAAATAATTAAGCATAATTTTAATCTACACGACAATAGAATACATTATACAATTTGAAAATACATACGACTCACAAATATATGTTGCATCTGTCTAACTTCAAGAGTGTCACTATCGAACCACAATGATTAATACAAATAAACAAAAGCATATTCCATATCAAAATTCCATTACATGTTGCTAACACACTGGAAACATTGAGATGGAAAAGAAGGGTAAAAATTATTTTGTAATATCATACGTTATGATAATCATATGAAAAAGACACGTTGTTCAAAGAATTTACGATTATAAAAAGTATTTATTTTTTATGTAGTGTAGAATTATTCACCGTGAAATTGTAACTGTGCCACAAAGTTCAAAATTTCAAACGTACATTTCAAATACAAAGAAATATATAATAATTTCCTGGGTTGATTCTTCCAACACTAGGAAGATTTTCACTTTACAAGAAAATTATCAGAATTACGGCGGTGCACACCCAGAACTTCACGTAAAGTCTATTTACACAATTAGATATTTTACCTGTGCCATTCCAATACATATGTCCATTAGTGAACTTTATTGTCAGTAATCAAGAAAATTTTCAAATTTATATATACACAATATTAATACAAATATTAAGCACTACCTTCACAGACCAAATGCCAACCTATTTTGTTTTCAAAAAAGTACATGTTATGCTGGCATCAAAATTTTCAACAGCCTACCACGTAGTCTCACATGCCTTACGAATGGCAAGGCAATGTTAAATTAGCCTTAAGAAAAAACTTTAATCCGCACTCTTTACTCTGTAGATGAACTTTTCACGTGTAGATCTGATCTATGATAATGTCACGTAACGTGTTTACAGTATTTTCCACTGTAAAATTTTATACATATGTGTATTTATGCCTTTTTCCACATCCTTTTCTCTTTCTAACACGCGCATCCACAGAATCCATGTATGTGTGTGTATGTATTTATATATATGTACGTATGGACGGATGTATGTTTTTCTTGGCATTCTCTAACATGCAACAGACGCCAAATTAATTCTTAAAAATTTACAAACTGTGCACAGTTAACAGGCTCCATACTGAGACACTACTACAAAAAGCTGAAAACCATAAATATTAAACACCTCTTTAGGAAGTGCAGAAGTTGTAAGCTGCGTTCTCAGTGCAAGTCTTAAAATGAGGCTTGAATGACCCATAATTATAATCAATACAGGTAACTGCCGTTTTACGCGATTTCGTTTTGCGCGATGTCGCTTTAACGCGACTCGAAAATTTACACCGCTTTTCGAATATACGCGATAATATTAGCTTTAACGCGATTTGGCATAGATGATCTGTGGTCGCGCTTATCGAATTTACTCGCTAATGTTCAGTTTGACGCGATTTGGCATAGATGATCCGTGGTCACGGTTATCTTCTATAGGAGGCTGCAGGAAGTGACGTCACGCCATAAGTCACCTGTATGGTTTGATTTTGTCGGTGTTATATCCACGTGGCTCACTTAGTTTTCTCTTCAACAGCATTGCCATTTCTTACCAATAGGAGTGACAAACGTAATTCTGCATCACCTAGTGAAATCCAAGTGAAAAGTCGGCGAAAGACAATCGGTATTATAGGGAAATTACGCGTAATAATGCGAAGCGAAAAAGGTGAACGAACTGTTGATATATACTGTAATGTTAGACTCGCTCACGGTATTGTACATACAATTCGTGATAATGCTGACAGAATTAAAGAAAGTGCTAAGTCAGGAACTGAAGTGTTTGTGTAACAAGACTACCACAGTCCTATCTGAATCAACAGTATGAAAAACTGCGGGTATGAGTCTTACATTTTTACTGTGTTCGAAATAAATAAATATATTGTATAGAAATATACGTACCCTGTATAGAAATGTGAATATACTACATATGCTCTAGAGGTGTGTATGTCCACTAATTGTATAGTCATACCCTATATAGAATGAGGCTGTCAGTCACCTAACCCCCAGGAAATACACTATTTTAAATGGGACTTTTGTATTCGATTTGCGCGATTTCGATTTGCGCGACGTTCTTCAGGAACGTAACCGTGGCGTAAAACGAGAGTTACCTGTATATGTCCTATATTCCACAAACTGAACTGAACCCTACCGTCTTTAAACGGCATTTATAAATCAATCACCAACTACTAAGTATTTCCATTGTATACCTCACTCTACTCCTGCCGTCTCCAAGGCGACTCAGCCTGTCAAATTGCAGCTTTCCGCAGTTACCTGATTTAAATATGTCACCCAAATTTTCGGCAAAACTTCTGGTCAAATGCATTACTGTAAGGCCTTCCGTTTTGTCCTTATTAACGAATTCCACCTTGTACCTATATTTAGCAGCATTCTCAGCGGGACCAATATACTGCAGAACAGCGTAAAAAGTATTGCTACGGCCCTCAAATCTTACATAGAAAACCTCATTTAAGGCGAATATAAAGTCAGACACACACGCAGGAATATTAATATCCTTCACGTATCTGAATTTTCCCTCGACGTAATCGCAACATAGGTCACGGTGTTGCTCCTTCAGATGTCCCTTGATGTCGCTGTAAATTCCGACCCAACTGCAGCTTCCTCTTGCCAGTTTAACTACAGGACATATCTGTGGTCGGTACCGACATTTCTCTTGGTGTTCACGAATCGTATCATGAGCCAGGATTTCCCCACATCCGTAGTTTCGGTACTTACACGGATAGTCCAGCTGCTTAGCCACCATCTCAAGAGCCTCGTTTGTGGTGTTTAAGAACTCACTTCTGCACACTTGACAGTGTTGGACGTCCGGTTTGCAGACATTACAGATGCTATGCCCTTTTACACACAACTGGATAGGCGGCACCAAGTAATCTGTGCATACCGGGCACGTCATCTGACTCAAAATCCTTTGTACCTGATCAGTAAGTTGAGACTGCATAGTAGAGGCAAATGGAGTACTGCGAGTTCAGAATTCACTCAGGAACGTGCTTTTCTGAAAATGTAATTAATTATAAGTCTTCACCTTTACACAGCTGGGAGTCTTCCTATTGTTATCTTATAAATTGTGACACCGTGTAATACAGTAGTTGGACACCAAAATTTCAGAGGAATACGCTGCCTCAATGTTCAGAGTCTACAAATTTCATGTGTTTGGGTGACAATCAGTATGCATGTACAAAACGAATGCATCATACACCACTCACTCCCACCCTGAAGATAGAAGCAGCATGTTCCGTTACGACTTTTCTCCTCAGTTCCAGAATTGCATGGTATCAGAAAACAGAAGGAAACAATTCCAATAAAACTAATTATTTTAATAGGCCATCTCAAACTAAGATCTGAATCAGGGACTGCACCAATCGATGGATACTCCTTTCTTTAAACCTGCATCATATCAAGCAAGAGTACGCAATCAAAATTAAATGTTTGGTACGGATACTTACAGCCATTGAGGTTCGAAGTTATGCAAAAGTCGAAGAGAAAAAAGGATTTGTACCGCAAAAAAATTTTTTGAATGATGTTACTGTTGACAATTTCAACGTAGTTTTCCCGAACTTATTTCAGAATAATGATATTTGACCTCCGCGCCGATAACGGCCTGTCAGAAAGCACCCTCCACTCCTCACCCCAACATTGTTCAGCATACGTTAAACTTCCCAAGCTCAATGGAGAGTAAAAGACACACATTTTACGTCATCATTCTTTAGAGTTTAAATAATAAACAATGTTCACAGAGCTACTTTTACTACCCTTTCTACGCACAAGACGTTAATTGTAGTTGCCAATACTGCGATTTGACAGTACCTTGTGCAAGGAGGAGTTCCTTTGTCCTCAGTGTCGCCCAGTTCACACCTGCTGTTTCTTGCCACGCTGAACGACGGAAGAAATGTGTTTTATGCTCTGATTAAACTAAACCATACATACTGATATCTCGAAATGCTTTTGACTGACAAGATCTTATCTTCAAACAATACGCTGCTGGTGATTAACTACTCAATTCTATGTTTGCCACGCAGGAACGTGACGGAGATAACGTACGCGTCTTATACCCTTACCTTAGCACCTGACTGATTGAACGGATTATCAGAATTTCCGCTTCACACCACAGGGACCTGTCAAAATCTCTTTTGGCTCTGTATGCTTCACGATGGGGTCAATGAGTGCGCCCTGCTGAGTGCGGATATGAAGGAATGAGGAAGTTGATGTAGCAGAGTCCGAGACACTCTAATGACTACAGACGTGCCGAATACATGTTCTCTACAGTACGTATTCATCCCGTGGTGCTTATTAGGATCAGGAAGAATACTCTTGTACGTGTATTTCACTCCCGTTCGTAAGTTTTATAGTCTGATTAGGGTAGTGAGTCTCAAAATGTGTGGACTCGATACAGTAAATGGGATTTTGGGAATGGGATGTGGGTTTGGACCGGTGTTGTATCGATCAGAATTCAATTTGAGGTACACTGAATTTGCCCTCTCCTCGTGGGTAAAGCACCTGAGACGTGAAGCCGTCCACACGCCTCCACCTAGAAACGAGGTTAAGAATGAAAGGAACTATATCTCCACTCACTTGCATACTGGAATCTAGCCAAATTCTTTTCATGTTGGAGTGTGCAATAAAATATGGTAAATCACATTATACTCATTTTGTGTCCACAGTAACGTGTCGGCTGCATTCAAGTATGGGTTCAAAACAGCACTGTCAGATAATTTTCATTTTATCTCCGGTTTAACTACTTTTTCGGTAAATTACGAACATTACTGCAGCTATGCAGCTTATAGTCTGTAAACCAGTTACTGCTCCTGCTGTTACTACTGCTACTACTCCTACTGGTAGTAGCCATACCACAGTTGCTATCAGGACTACTAACGAACTGCATATTTATGCAACTTATGCAGCTGATTAGTAGTTCCGACAGTAACTGGGAGGGACTATAATCGCTCACAGCCTTACGTGGTGCAGACTTTTCTTGAGTTGCTCAAAATGCGTTCGATTATACACCGATAGTAAAGATGCATATATATATATATGCACATGTTTCAGCCAAAACTACTTAAAATATTTTGATTACAAACAATTTCCATCATATGACACCGTGTAATAACGGCGTAAGCGATCAACTAGTCACGGCCGATTCGCCTTCACAAGCACTTCCGCAGCGTAATAATTTGAAAACTCCACAGTGGCACTTGCCGTCTGCGAATAGGCACGGCGCAGTTATCTGGTATCTCGCGTTATGCCTCACAAATAAATGTGACGTAAACGAGGCAATGAAAGACACTTCATGGTTGGAAATTAAATTATGTATTGCATTACTAGACCATTAATAAATCTATATATAAACACTACAAAAATTAATTGTCCTGTTTTAAATATTTCGATATTTTTAAGCAAATACTTTGGGACTCTGATCCTGAAGTTAATCTTTCAAAAGTAGAAATAAAGCAACTAAAATAGAAGATAAAAATATTACGCACAAATTGTTTTCTACACACACATGAAGTACGAGTACACTACTGTCTGAAAATCAAGTTCCTAAACAAAATGCTTTGATCCGTTTACATTTGCCTGCATAACACACGAATCTCAATGTTAAACCACAAAAATTAACAAACATTTAGCAACGGAATTCAACATCAAAATCTGAGTTTACGTTGCAAACACAGCTTAAAAATTGGAAGTGCCATATGAAAGCATAGCAAAGAAACTTGTTTGGTACTAATCATAATAATCCCCATTAAGTATATTTGCGTCCAACTGCAATTCTCGCCACCGAAAATGTGAGTTTACGATTTTCATTCACAAAGTGCTTAACCTGGTCAGCATACAATTTCACGCAGTTTCCGGACCCACGTATTTCACCCAAATTTTCATGAAAACCTCTGACTAAACGAGTGAATATAAGATTCTCCTTGCGTCCCTTATTATCGAATTCCATCTTGTACTGACATTTAGCAGCTTCTTCAGCAGGACTGATATACTGCAGAACAGCATAAAATACGTCATTCTGGATTTCACAGCAGCAGTAGAATAGGACATACTAAGAGAATATAAGTTTGCAGTACTTTGCAGCAGGTGTCACACCGCTGATAAGAAATGAACCACGATCATGACATGACGTACAACCGTAGTAATCCATACATACGTCACTGTGTGCGTGCTTTAGGTGTGTCTTCACATCGCTGGCAGTACCGGTCCAAGTACAAATTCCAAGGTTCAGTTTATGTACCAGACAGGCCTGTGGAATGTACTGACATTTGCCTTGGTGTTCACCGATCAGATCAAGACTGCAGACTTCCTTACATCCATATTTCCGGTACTTACAGGGATAGTTCGCCTCTCTAGCAAGCCTCTCTAGCGCCACGTTCCTGGTGTTCAACAACTGCTGTCTGCAGGTCGGACAGTGCTGAACTTTCGGCCTGCAGATGTTACAGATGTTATGACCGTTTACACAAAATGTGATAGGCGGCCTCAAGTAGTCCGTACAAACCGGACACTCCAGCTCACTCAAGAGGCTGTCTTCAACCCTAGTGAAATGAGACTGCTTAACGTTGCGAAAATCCATTTTTTCCGTTCCCTGAAAATAAGACAAACTACAAGTTTTGGTATTTTCAGAAGAGTCATTATTCACAACTGTCGCTTTTGATGAGATAAACGTCTAGTAACGTATGTAGGTAAAAAGTTTCGAACTAATATCCTGTTTCTGTCTTCAGGGCCACAAACACCACGTGTTTCAGTGACTAGCGACATGCTTATATAAACTGCACACATCACACACTTTCACCCTCAAAACAGAACCAGCAGGTTCACTTGTCATGTTTATGTACACCTCAAACCCCACACCATGGGCACCTTGAGAGAAAATCTAAAAATATCGTGTTGTATAACTACCGACCGAACTTCGTGGTCTAGCGGTTAGGTTTCTTTTCTCGCATCCCTTTCATATGAAATGAAGTCCGCCCTGACATCGGACAACCAGGAATAAAATGGGTTCGAATTTTCTAATTCTGCCGTCTGATGATGTTTGCACGGGCGACACCCAGGAATGTCCGCCCCCCGCGACAATTATTCTCCTTCTTCGTCTTCTGCGGCTCCGCTGTGCAAGGACAAGCGTCTCCCTACCTGCTCCTCTCCACGCACCCCTATCCTGCTGTAGTGGAACAGAGTCCACAATTAAAGAAGACACCGACACTTAATAAATTTGGGTCCTACGTTGTACAGCGTCCGCTCCGTTTCCAAACCAAACTTTCACTTTCACAGTATGTAGATAATATTCTAGACGCAGTTACGGGTGATGGTTAACACGCAGTGTAACTGTCACAAGTCTTCAGCTTTAACGTCTGTTGCTCATGCTATTAACAATGGGGAAAAATCACTCGTTAGTTAACAGTTGTGCGACCTCACAGTGGACGACCAAGTAATCGAGGCTCGATTCTAGTCACCGTCATCTTTTTTGTCTCAGCGCGATGAAGAGTCCAGACCCCACGTTATGCCCATATAGTGTCGTACACAAATTACACCAGGGATCTTTACCGGTGTTAAAACGGCCGCAGCATGAACATTATCTAATTACTCATCTGCTCATTTTAAGAATCCTGAAAAACCAACTTCCTGCCTCAAACGTTACGATATGGTGCTAAATTCAAGCAAGGATGTCAATATTTTCCAAAAATCTACTAGCCACTCAAAATTCTAGCCACCAGGAGAGTGACATGAAGCAAGTTCCAAAGTGTGCGCCCACAAATACTACCCGCCACACTACAAAGTTTAGCCGCCACAGCGACTGGGATTTTCACCCCTCAAAGTCACAAGCATTTTACCTTACACATGGTAGACTTCGGAGTATTGACGCCGTGTAGGATCATATGGCGACACCAACGCTTCGGTCCAACGTGCTGACTCCGTCTTCAAAAAACAAAATATATACCCTTTCCCCTATGCGTGAATGTTTGTAAATGTTTGCAAACATTTCTTGGAAACCAGGTACATCTTCCACTCACGTCCTCCTTCCCAGTCACTTGAGCGTCTACCTCCATGTGACGTTGAAAATCTGAAGACTGAGGCAGCACCTTGTTCCAAAATCTCAGTAGCGACTTATGGTCCTATAGGTTACCAAAACACAAGCGGAACTGCAGGGAAACTCGGTAAACATAGCTAGTCACGTCTTGCATAGGAACTGCATTCTGAAACACGTCACTGAAACACAGAGGGTAGAAGTGACGGGAAGACGAGGGAGAAGACTTCATCATCTACTGGATAACCTTGAGGAAACGAATGGATACTGGAAATTGAAAGAGGAAGCACTAGATCGCACACTGTGGAGAACTCGCTTTGGTAGAAGCTACGGAACTGTCGTAAGACAGGCTACAGAATGAAGGCATTAATTAATTAATTAACATTAGCTTGAAATCTGAAATAGAAAACCTCATTCCAGGCGAATATAAACTCAGACAGACACATAGTAGCAGATATATTTCTGAGGGCTCTCGTTTTTCCCTCGACGTAGTCGTAACATTTGTCACTGTGCTCCTCCTTCAAAGGTTCCTTGATGCCGTCGTAAATTCCAGTCCAACTACATCTTCCATTTGGCAGTTTAACTACAGGACATGTCTGTTGTCGGTACCGACAACCGTCTTGGTGTTGACGGATCACATCATGAGACAACACTTCCGTACATCCGTACTTCCGGTACGTACAGGGGTACTTCAAATACATAGCCAAGGTCTCTAGAGCAAGGTTTCTGGTGAATAAAAATGGACATCGGCAGGTTGGACAGTGCTGGACTTTCGGCCTGCAGATATTACAGATGTTATACCCATTTAGACACATTCCGATAGGCGGCACCATGTACTCCATACATACAGGACACTCCAGCTGACTGAGAAGGCTTTTTTCTAGATCAGTGGATTGAGACTGCATGGTGGAGGCAACTGGAGTACCGGGAGTGCAGAACGCAGTCAGTTACGCACTTGTCTGAAAACACAACTAATTGTAAGGCTTCACCTTTACACAGCGGGGAGTCCTCATGTTGTTATCTTGTAGAATGTAACACCGTGCAGTACAGTAAGTAGACGGACACCAACATTTCGGAGGGACATGCAGCCTCCATCTTCAGGATCCACAAATTCCGTGCGTGTGACACTCAGCGTGCATACTATACAAAATGACATCTTACACCACTCACTTCCGCCCTGAAGACAGAAGCAGCATGTTCTGTTCACATGTTTCTGCACGATTCAAGAACTGCACGATATCAGAACGAAGAAGGAAACATTTTCAATAGAGCAAATTATTTCCAGTAAGCCATCTCAAACTAAGACCTGAATCAGGAACTGCACCAACCGACGCATGCTCCTTTCTTTAAACCTGCATCATACTAAGCAAGACTACGCAATCAAAAGTAAATGTTTTGTATGGATACTTACAGGTATTGCAATTCTAGAATTTGTGCAAAGTCAGGTAAAAATAATTGTAGCGCAAAACAGAAAACATTGTGCATGAAGTCTTTGTGGAAAACTCCACTGTAACTGTCCGAATCTTATTTCAGAATAATGATGCTGGACCCTAGCTCCGGGACCTGGCCCTCAGAAAGACACATCCCCCCCCCCCCAAATTCATTAGCACACGCTACCAAAATACACATTTTACGTTACCAAACTTTATAGAGTTTAATTGATAAACAATGTTTACCGAGACACTTTTGCTACCGCTCCTATATACGGGACCTTAATTGTACTTGCCAACGCTGTGATTCGCGTATTAGAGCTGGTTTCAAACGTCCTGGCCGCGACCAGCGCCAAAGGCGTGGTCACAACTACGAGCGTACTTGGAAGGCGGGCGTTTGTTCTGATGTTACCAACGCCTTACCGTCCATCATAAAAATATCGACCGGTAGACGTTCTACCATACAGTATACCTACACATGTGGTAGCATATAACTTAACGTCAGATATGGGAACATTTTCGACAGTTTATTCTTTACTCACCTTCATTTACTCGCTGTCAGACGGCAATACACAAATACCAGCAAGGTCGGAATCTGTGTCTGATTCTTCTGCACCGCTGCTAGAATCTGATCCCACATAAATTTCGAAAGATCCGCCAGCACCACCATCTTCATATTCGTCTATTCGACCTTCCCGTTCAAAGAACTCCAATTCGTTGAACACGGCGACATCGGGAAGCCCACTCCTCTGGTTTCACCGAAGAAAACTTGTCGTACAACAGCTGCACGATGTCGTCTGTTTTGAAGGTTACGTTATGCGACGCAACCCAGTTTTTAGGGAGGAAGACGGAGAACGGAATGGCCCTGTTTTGCTAGCAGATTACCGACTGTATAGCATTTAAAGTGCGGCTTCTTCAGTTTAACAAGTTCATAGAGCTCGGTTTTAAACATATTTGCCGAGAAAGGAATGTTTCTTTCTGTCAGCCAACCCTGCATCGACTTCTTGGTTGAATTTGAAGTGGGAGCGGGGCTGTCCTGTACATCGTGGTATGAAGCGTTGTCTAAAACAATTACAGAATGCGGAGGCAAATTCGGGATAAGTTTTTCGTTTAGCCACCTTATGTAGTTCTCACTGTTCATTTCATCGTGATGATCACCGGTTTTTTAATTTGATTTGAAGATAAGGAGGGCATTAGGAACAAATCCAGCTTCACCGCCTGCATGTACGATTATGAGCTTCCTCCCCTTTGCTACGGGCACATGAACACCTTTGTCAGAATCGTCGGACCAACAATACGGTGTAGTGTGGGCGCTGTGTATGTATGTCTCATCTGTGTATATTATCGGTCTATTTTCTTGCCTGTATTGCTTTATTCTTCTAATGAAAGTCGTCCTCTGGAATCGAATGTCTTGTCTTTCAGTCAGTACCGTTCTGTTGTTTTGGGTCCTCTTCCACTTAAATCCCAATTTCTTCAAAAGACGCCGCAGACTTGACTTGCTGCCAGAAAATGCAATGTGTTCGACTAATTTGGCGTGCAAATTCTTCACGGCGGGTCTTTCGCCTTCGGTTATAGCAAAATTATAAATGGATCTACGAATTACTTCTTCATCAAAATCATCAACAGTTGATTTCCGGGAAGGTTTGCATCTGTTCTTGCCAGGTGTGGAAATTGATGTACTATGGCCTTCTTTCGACTCCAGGTATTTTCTTTCATTGGCAACACGACGAACGGTGCGTGACGGAACGCCAGTGGCGTCAGCTGCTCTCTTACCGAAATCTTTTACTGGAATTTGGATTCCTTCACTTGCTTCACGTTTCATGACAGCACGCACATTACTCACAATTTCTCTAGCCTGACTACGGAGAGTTTTACAATTAAGTTTAGACCGTATTGGAGCCATTGCACAAATTAAGAGCACGACTGAAGCACTCACAAGGAAGTTGACTATTATTCCCGTCTTTCCAAGACGTTACAAGAAGGATAATTTGTTTGCAGTGGCTAGTGCTGAGGTGGGCGGAGAGTACTCAGTACACTACCTGCTCTGTTGTGACAATGGTCATTTTGGGTTCAGCCGTCGAGCTATGAAGATTATTTAAACACAAGGGCCATCAGAAAAGGTACTGTTTCCTGTTACCCTTAAATGGCAACACGGCGATCCGGAGTTAACACCAGTCCTTATTCGCTGTTGCCATTTTCCTTACAGGCTGCCGCTGCAAAAACAGGGAGACACTCGTATTACACTGTTTTAAGTTAAGCTATCAACACGAGGCCAGGTAATGGTATGAGCATGTGGCAACATGAAAACAATTCCACAGACCTGTGGTGACGGGTGGGAGAAGACGAAAGTTGGTTTCTGCGCGCGGCCAAGAAGTTTGGAACCAGCTCTACCTTGTGCAAAGCGGAACTGCTTTGTCCTCGGTTTCCCCAACTCACACCTGCTGCTTCCTCCTATGATGAACCACGAAACAAATGCGTTTTATATGCAGATTAAACTAACCCGTATATATTCAGACTTCAACACGCCTTCGAGATACAAAACCTTATCTTCAAACAATACGTTGCTTCCGATTAATCAGTGAATTCCATACTTTGCCATAGTGGAATGTGATAAAGGTCAGGTGCATGCTTTGTACCCTTATCTTATCAACTAATTCATAGAACGGATTATCACTTTTCAAATTGTACAGGGAAGTGACGTGTAAATATCTGAGATGGTCAAACCAGCCATGTAAACAACCTATCTCCTGTACACAACAGACCAGGAATCCACCAAAAAGAACGCCTACAATTTGTCCAAATTTCATATATGTCATATATTTAACATGTACTTATATTGTTAGTTTTATATGTGTAATCGTGCTCTCACAAGGAGTCCCTGATGGTGATTCCAGGAGGCGGCCGAAACATGTTGCACTAACCTACAATTATTGTGATTTACGATATCAAAACAAAATAACAAGAGTGCATTTGTTGGTTTCATATTTCATGTTGATCACAGAGAACTTTTTTATATGTATTTTATTTGTCTTCGTAAGTTCAGAATCTAACTACCGCAGCGAGTCTCAAAATGGGTGGACTCGATACAGTAAATGGGGCTTTGGGAATGGGATGGCGGTTTGGACCGGAGTTAATCGAATAGAATTCAATTTGAGATACACTGAATTTGCCCTCTCCTCGTGGGTAAAGCACACGAGACCTGAAACTGACCACACGCCTCCATGTAAAGCCGAGGTTGAGAATGAGTGGAACTGTACCTCCACTCACTTGCATACTGGAATCTAGCCACATTCATTTCATGTTGGAGTGTGCAATATAATATGGTAAATCACATTATACTTCTTCACTTGTGTCTACACCAACTTGCTGGGTGAATTCCAGTATGTGTTTAAAATAACACTTTCAGGCAAATTTCATTTCATCTTTGGTTTACGCCAGTTTTTTTTTTTAATAACGAACATTACTGCAGCAGTACAGTTGAAATATCCGTAAACCAGCTACTATTTCTGCTGTCACTACTGCTACTACTACCAATCCCAATGGCAGTAGTCACATCACAACTACTGCCGTGGCCGAAATTCACTCTACCGCTCGCTGACATGTGGTGCAGACTTCCTTGACTTGCTCAAAATGTGTAATAAATAATAACAATACACACACATGCACATGCTTCAGCCAAACACTACTCAAAATACTTTGCTCACACGCAGTTTTCATGAGATGACACCACTTTAGAACGGCATAAGTGATGAAGCAGTCAAGGCCGATTCCCCTTCGCAAGCACTTTCGCAGCGAAATAATTTAAAAACTCCACAGTGTCACTTGCCGTCTGCATCACAGAAAGCTGTCAACTGGCAGCACGAGCCACATCGGTCATGTAACACGTCTACGGGCGCTGCCTTACACACAGAACTGACCGACGGCCAATAGGCACAGCGCCGTTGTCTGATTATCTCACGTGATGTCTGACAGATAAATGCAAAGTAAACCAGGCAATGGAAGACACATCATGGTTGGAAATTAAGTTAAATTACATTAATTATTATTTATTGCATTATTAGATCTTTTACAAATTTATATACACACTAAAAATTAATTTTCTTGTGTTAAATATTTCGAAATCTTTAGCGAACTACTTTGGGACTCTGATCCTGAAGTTAATCTTTCCAAAGTAGACATAAAGCAACTAAAATCAGAAGACACAAATATTACGCACAAATTGTCTTCTACACACGAAGCACAATACTGTCTGAAAATCAACTTCCTAAACACAGTGCTTTGATCTGTTTACATTTACCTGCATAACACACGGATCTCAATATGAAACCACAAAAATCAACAAACATTTAGCAAAGGAACTCAACATCAAAATCTGACTTTACGCTGCAAACACAACTTAAAAATTGGAAGTGCCATGTAAGAGCACAGCAAAGAAACTTGTTTAGTACTAATCATAATAATGCCCATAATGACAACTGTCTAAGTTTGCAATTATCTCCATCGAAAATGACACTTCGCCCTTTTCATTCATAAAGTGACTAAATTGGTCAGCATACAGTTTGACGCATTTTCCGGACCTATGAATTTCATCCAAATTTTCATGAAAACCTCTGGCTAAACGAGTGAATATAAGACTCTCCGTGCGTTCCTTATTATCGAATTCCATCTTGTACTGATATTTAGCAGCTTCTTCAGCAGGACTGATATACTGCAGAACAGCATAAAATACGTCATTCTGGATTTCACAGCAGCAGTAGAACAGCACATTGTAAGAGAATATAAGTTTGCAGTACTTTGTAGCAGGTGTGACACCGCTGATGATAAATGAACCACGACCATAATATGAATTACGATCGTAGTAATCCATACATAAGTCACTGTGTGCCTGCTTCAGGTGTGTCTTCATATCGCTGGCAATACCAGCCCAAGTGCAAATTCCACGATTCAGTTTATGTACCAGACATGCCTGTGGAATGTACTGACATTTGCCTTGGTGTTCACCAATCAAATCGAGACTGAAGATTTCCTTACATCCGTACTTCTGGTACGTACAGGGGTACTTCACTTCATTGGCCAGATGCTCCAGGGCAACGTTCCTGGTGTTCAACCACTGCTGTCTGCAGACTGGACAGTGCGGGACTTTCAGTTCGCAATTGTTACAGATGTTATGCCCATTTACACACAATCTGATAGGCGGCCTCATGTACTGCATACACACCGGACACTCCAGCTGACTCAAGAGGCTTTGTTCAACGCTAGTGAACTGAGACTGCATGTTGGATGCACCCCGCACATTTTCGCTGATTGCGAACATTTTCGTTTTCTGAAAATAAGAGCAATTACAAGTTTTGTGATTTTCAGAGCAATGACTCATCATACCTTGAAAGAAAAAATCTAAAAATATCGCGCTGTCTAACTACAGACAGAACTCCGTGATCTAGCAGTTAACTTTCCTGTTTCGCATCCCTTTCAAATGAAATGAAATCTCTGCCCTGACATCGCATAACCAGACTGATGTCTTTAGCACTCTACCTGCGTCTGCTATGGCAACTGCCGGGATACTATTTGAAAACAGGCCACGACAACTTCTTTCTACATATTTGCACTGACCATCGCACACAAGACACAACAATACACCAAACATGAGATTACGGCACCCCCCGAACTACGGAACACATACCAAACAACGGTATGCACATTTTGAAACGCAAAGCCTGCCACAAAGTACATACACGAAAACTGCGAACACTTTCACGTACAGACACACAACAGCACATCAGGGACATAACAAACAAAGAGGACGAACTGAACTACACCAAGAACATACAGTAGGACAAGTCTACGGACCCATGCAGGAGAACATGGCGCTCAAGAAACCCTTGGGGACAAGGCCATTAGTGGCCACGATACTACACACACATGCATAATGTATAGCACTATGTCTAGGAACAGCAAAATAGCCTATCGCCCCTGTAGGAACACAACGAACCACCACGTACCATGCGCTCCAGGAAACACAACCTCATACATCCCACAGAAACAACACATGACGATCAGAAGCAACGTTCCCTCCAATATTTTACAGCTGCGCGGACCTGCTACTGCTCTGAGCAGAAAATTTTTACACGACCTGACGACTGTGCGGCACTTTTATGGTTCTGTGTAATATGCATAATAAGAATATTTACAATGAAAACTGAACAATTCCAGCTGCGTGGCAACAATTCAGTGTGCGCGGGAGCATTTCAGTTATTGCACGGTAGCGCATCCGCGCAGCTTAGAGGGAACATTGATGACAAGAAAAGTGCGCTGTACCAACAGACGCAGTACAAGTACGTGACAAAATCAGGACACAAACCCAACGCGACATTAACAGTACAACATGCGGACATGCGGACAGAGGAACAAACACATAAATAGATAACAAAATCAGTATTGTTCTTGTACACAGATGAAGTCTACAATGTAACGGTCAGCACCAGTGCAAGCAAGCAGTCAACAGTCAAAACAGGGAAACTAAAATAAAAACAACGGGTCCGAAATAGTGCAATAAATAACGTAGAAAATAAAACAACGGTAAACTGGAAAAAATGCAACTACAAACCCAATAGTTTCGTAATGTCACTCATGAAACATATGCAAAAGCCAATGTTATAAAAATTCACTCCAATTACGACGTTAAGACGGGTGTCGAAACTTATATCATGACAATACTTCTGACAAACGAAGTGATAAAGCTGTTGTTACAGTGTGTACGACACAGAGTTACCTATCACTGTATTATATAAATGAACATTAAAGTGTAAGGGAAGCACAGCGTGGCCCTTGTGTTATATTTCGGGGCTCTAAGGCTATAGCTGCTTTAGGCATCGAGAAAACCCCGAGTCCCATCAACTAAATACGTGAAATCAATCCAATGCCAGAATAAGAGACTCCACCAATAGATGGATTCTATCTCATTTAAACCAGGATCAAATAATCCAAAACTACAGGACGAAAATGAAATGTTTTACATACACTTAGAGTCACTGCTAATATACAAGTTATCCAGAATGAAGTAAAAAATAATTTGTACCGCAAAATAGAAAAAAATTGTGCACGAAGTTACTGTGGACAATTCCAAGTTAATTTTCCGGAAATTAATTCAGAAAAATGATCTTTGACCCTAGCGACGGGTCCCGGCACTAAGAAAGCACCGACCCCATAACTGATCAGCATATGCTAAACGTTACTGCGTGAAAGGAGAGAGCAAAACGCACATTTCGCTCTTTATTCTTTAGAGTTCAAATAAAAATCACTGTTTTCGGAAATACCTGTGTTTGCATATCTCTATAGAATACGATAACTTCAGTTGCCAGTACTGTGATTCGCGTACTACCTTCTGCCAGAAGGAAGCGCTTTCTCCTCAGTGTCGCCCAGTTCACACCTGCTGCTTCCTCCAACGATGAACCACCCAACATCTATACTGCACACTCCACCTACAATAACCTATACATTGAGACATCAAACATCTTTCGAGTAACAAGACCTTATCTTCGTCCAATACGCTGCTTGGGATTAATTACTGAATTCTATACTTTGCCATAACGGACCGTGACAGAGATAAGGTGCATGTATTTTGACCGTATCTTATCGCCTGATTGGTTGAACGGATTTTCGCTAGTTACGTTTTACACAGACGGGACTTGTAGAAATTTGTACTGGCTTTCTATGCTTCATGATGGGGTCAATGAGTGTGCCCTTGTGAGTACTGTAATGCAGGAATGAGTATGTAACTTGATGGAGCAAAATCTGAGACACTAATTACTGCAGATGTTACGAATGTATTTAAAACTACATCTTCCCCCACAATACGTATTCATTCCGTCGTGCTTAATTAGGATCAGGGAGAACTTTCCTTAATACATGCATTTACAGTAACTGGGACTTTGGGAATGGGTGTGGGTTTGGACCGGAGTTAATCGATCAGGATGCAGTTTGTGGAACATCAAATTTGCCCTCTCCTTGTAGGTAAAGTACCCCGAGACCTGAAGCTGACCACACGCCTCCATGTAAAGGTGAGATTAAGAATGAATGGAACTATACCTCCATTCACATCCATACGGCAGTTTTGCGAAATTCATGTTGGAGTGTACGATAAAATATCGCGACTCACATTACACTCCCTTATTTGTGTGTACACTAACGTGTCGTGTCATTCAAGTGTGGGTGCAAGATCGTATTGCGAGGCAAACTTCATTTTAAGTCTAGTTTATATTACAGTTTTCGGTACATTATTAACATTAATCTATCTGCACACTCACAGCGTTATATCATTACAGCTGTGCGCTACGGGCAGCAGGAAACTTGTTTCTGCAATCGTCCAATACAACCCTGGAATTCACACCGCCTTTTCTAAGAAATGCCCTAACATACAAAGTACTGGTAAACTAACAGTAACACGATTCACTGTAGCAGTCAGTTGCAAGCTGGTAGTCCTAAATGTTTCACGGAAAACATAAAGCGCCTGTCCACGCAACAAAAGCGTATAGTGGTAGTAAAAGCATAGCTCCACTCATTCTTAAACTCGACACTTGTAGGATAATGGTGTTAAACTTTGTGCCTCGCACAATCATCGATGCAGTGACTCAGGCGGTTAGTGAATATGCTTCCATATGAATATTTTTGTAATATTCATTTAATTTAATGAGCTTAAAAGAGAGGTAAGCAACATGCTACGAAACGTCGGAGGAGAATTCTTATCCTGCACGGTGTAGTAAGTCTGTAGACTACCATATCAGTACCAACCCTTGGTGACAGCCTGAATGTCACATGACATACGACGTCACACGAATTACACCATTTAATGCGCTTACACTTTTTCATTGGGTCATTACTTGTGGGGCCGTCAAACACAACTCGCAAATCAAACGTTCTAATTTCTATACATTACCTCATCCTGTAGAGTGTCTGTGCCAATCCCAGTGGCCGCGCGGTCTAAGGCGTTGGTCTGCGGCAGTTCGCTTGCTGGGATTGCGGGTTCGAATCTTGCCGGAGGAATGGATGTCTGTCTCTTGTGAGTGTTGTGTGTTGTCAGGTAGAGGTTTCTGCGTCAGGCTGATCACTCGTCCAGAGGAGTCCTACCAAGTGTGGTGTGTGTTTGAGTGTGATCGCAAAGCCTCGATAATAAGGACGCCCTGGCCCACTGTGGGGCTGTCGCGGCACGGGGAAAAAGTAGAGTATTCGTGATACGCAATCGGATGTCTTCACTTAGACTGAATTTCTTAAGGAAACTCGCAGTCACAAATGTCTCCAATTTTAAGGCCGATTATGTATATTTTGACAATCATCAACCCTACGCAGTGACGTCACCATCTCTGCACATTCACACAACTAACTCCATGGAGGAGAGTCCTTCTTCAGAAGCTAACAAATAGTCTGTAACATCACATGTCATGATAATCATACGAAAAGAACACGTTGTTCGAAGAATTTACGGTCACAAAAAGTATTTATTTTTGATTTAGTATAGACTTGATTCGTCGTCAGACTCCGACTGTAGCAGAAGGTCCAAAATTTCACACGTGCATAACACATACAATGAAATTTATGACAAAATAATTTATCACATTCTACACGACATGTTTTTTATAAAGGAAAGTATATAGAAGAATTGATAGAAAATTTCTTACTTTACAAATTGATAACCACCTACATTGAATGAATCATATTGAACAAGTGATTCTTAAGTGCAGAACGTTATGCTGTTACGTCAATGGTCCATATCAGTGACATTAACACTCTCAATTTACTCTGCATACTTTCATTACATTATAAAATATGGAATAATTTTCTGCGGTCACATTTCCAACAGTAGGAAAGATTTTTTATTTACAAGAAAACAGTCAGAATTACGGCTGCAGCGCAACCCACAACTTCATGTACAAGTCTGTATAACAATTCAGAGATTTTACCTGCGCCATGCCAGTGCCATGCTAGTGCACTTTCGTTAATGAACTTCATTGTCAGCAATCAAAAAATTTTCAAACATATTCATCTATATATAATACTAATACAAGGAACAAGCACCATGTAGACCAAATGCCAATCTATCTTGTTTTCAAAAATGTACACTTTTGCTGGCATCAAAATTTTCAACAGCTCACCACCCAGTTTGACAATCCTTAAGGATGAAAGAGCAAAATTAAATTAGCCGTAAGAAAATACTTAAATACGCACTGCTTTACTCTGTAGATGCACTTCAGATGTGTAGAGCTGATCTATGTTACTGTTTTGTGAAATGTTTACAGTATTTTGTAATGTAACAATCGTACATATTTCCCCATTTATGACCTGTTCTACATCCTACTGTGTTTGTGACACACTTATGGGTCCATGGAATACATGTGTGTGTGTGTGTATATATATATATATATATATATATATATATATATATATGTATGTATGTATGTATGTATGTATTTCTTGGTATTTTCGAACATGACAACAGACTCCAAGTTAATACTTAAAATTTGAAAAACTGTGCACAGTTAACAGACTGCATACTGAGATGACAATACAAGAAGCTGAAAACCACAAATATTAAATAATTGTTTAGGAATCGCAGGAGCTGTAGGCTGCTCTCTCAGTGCAACATTCATTAAACTGAAGTCTGAATGGCCTCTATTTATCATACACGTGTCCTATACACCACAAACGGGACTCAAATCTACCGAATTTACACGGCGTTTATAACTCAATCACCAAACCTAAGTATTTCCATCTTAAACCTCACTCTACATTTTTCGTCTCTAAGGCGACTCACCACGTCATAATGTAGCTTCCCGCAATTACCTGCTCCAAATATGTCATCCAAATTTTCAGAAAAACTGCTGGTCACGTGCATAGTTGTAACAACTTCCGTATTGTCTTTATTAACAAATTCAACCTTGTATTTATATTTAGCAGCATTTTCAGCAGGACCAATATACTGCAGAACAGCGTAGAAAGTATTAACATTAGCTTGAAATCTGAAATAGAAAACCTCATTCAAGGCGAATACAAACTCAGAAAGACACATAGTAGCAGATATATTACTGAGGGCTCGCAGTTTTCCCTCGACGTAGTCGTAACATTTGTCACTGTGTTTCTCCTTCAAATGTTCCTTGATGCCGTCGTACATTCCAGTCCAACTACATCTTCCATCTGGCAGTTTAACCACAGGACATGTCTGTTGTCGGTACCGACACCTGTCTTGGTGCTGACGGATCACATCATGAGACAACACTTCCGTACATCCGTACTTCCGGTACGTACAGGGGTACTTCAAATACATAGCCAAGGTCTCTAGAGCCAGGTTTCTGGTGAATAAAAATGGACATCGGCAAATTGGACAGAAACAGACTTTCGGCCTGCAGATGTTACAGATGTTATGCCCATTCAGACACAATCCGATAGGCGGCACGATGTACTCCGTACATACCGGACACTCCAGCTGACTGAAGAGGATTTGTTCTATATTAGTAGATTGAGACTGCATGGTGGAGGCAACTGGAGTACCGGGACAGCAGAACGCAGTCAGTGACGTACTTGTCTGAAAACACAGGTACTTATGAGTCTTCACCTTTACACAGCGGACAGTCTTCATGTTGTTGTCTGGTAGACTGTGACACCGTACACTACAGTAAGGAGATGGACACCAACATTTCGGAGGGATATGCAGCCTCCATCTTCAGGATCCACAAAGTCCATGTGTTTCAATGACTTTCAGCGTGCATACTATGCAAAATGACATCATACACCACTCATTTCCACCCTGAAGATAGAAGCAGCATGTTCTGTTCACATGTTTGTGCACGCTTCCAGAACTGCACGATATCAGAACGAAGAAGGAAACATTTTCAATAGAGCAAATTATTTCCAGTAAGCCATCTGAAACTAAGACCTGAATCAGGGACTGCACCAGTCGATGGACACTCAGTTCTTTAAACCTGGATCATACCAAGCAAGACTACACAATCAAAATTAAATGTTTTGTATGGATACTTATAGGCACTGCAATTCTAGAAGTTGTGCAATGTGAGGTAACAATAATTAATTGTAGCGCAAAACAGAAAACACTGTGCATGAAGTCTTCGTGGAAAACTCCAATGTAACTGTCCGAATCTTATTTCAGAATAATGATACTGGACCCTAGCTCCGGGACCTGGCCCTCAGAAACACCCATCCCCCCCCCCAAATTCATCAGCACACGCTACCAAAATACACATTTTACGTTATCAAACTTTAGAGTTTAATTGATAAACAATGTTTACCGAGACACTTTTGCTACCGCTCCTATATAGGGGACCTTAATTGTACTTGCCAACGCTGTGATTCGCGTTATTACCTTGTGCAAAGCGGAACTGCTTTGTCCTCAGTTTCCCCAGCTCACACCTGCTGCTTCCTCCTATGATGAACCACACAACAAATGTGTTTTATATGCAGATTAAACTAACCCGTATATATTCAGACTTCAACACGCCTTCGAGATACAAAACCTTATCTTCAAACAATACGTTGCTTGTGATTAATCAGTGAATTCCATACTTTGCCATAGTGGAATGTGATAAGGGTCATGTACACGCTTTGTATCCTTATCTTATCAACTGATTCACAGACCGGATTATCACACTTTACGTGTTACAGGGAAGCGACGTGTAAAAATCTGTTTTGGCTTTGTATGCTTCACGACGCGATGGACAAAACAGCCGCACGTAAACAACCTGTCTGCTGTACACGGGAGACCAGGAATCCACCACAAAGAATGCCTACAATTTGTCCAACTTTTATATATGTCATATATTTAACATGTACTTATATTGTTAGTTTTATATGTGTAATCGTGCTCTCACAAGGAGTCCCTGATGATGATTCCAGGAGGTGGTCGAAACATGTTGCACTAACCTACAATTATCGTGATTTACGATATCAAAACAAAATAACAAGAGTGCATTTGTTGGTTTCATATTTCATGTTGATCACAGAGAACTTTTTTATATGTATTTTATTTGTCTTCTTAAGTTCAGAATCTAACTACCGCAGCGAGTCTCAAAATGGGTGGACTCGATACAGTAAATGGGGCTTTGGGAATGGGATGTGCGTTTGGACCGGTGTTAATCGATCCGAATTCAATTTGAGGTACACTGAATTTGCCCTCTCCTCGTGGGTAAAGCACATGAGACCTGAAACTGACCACACGCCTCCATGTAAAGCCGAGGTTGAGAATGAGTGGAACTGTACTTCCACTCACTTGCATACTGGAATCTAGCCACATTCATTTCATTTTGGAGTGTTCAATAAAATATGGTCAATCACATTATACTCCTTCACTTGTGTCTACACTAACTTGCCTGGTGAATTCCAGTATGTGTTTAAAATAACACTTTCAGGCAAATTTCATCTTTGGTTTACACTACTTTTTTTTTGTAAATTACGAACATTACTGCAGCAGTACTGTTGAAATATCCGTAAACCAGCTACTATTTCTGCTGTCACTACTGCTACTACTACTGCCACCACTACTACCAATCCCAATGGCAGTGGCCACATCACAGCTACTGCCGTGGCCAATATTCACTCTACCGCTCGCTGACATGTGGTGCAGGCTCCCTTGACTTGCTCAAAATGTGTTCGATTATATACTGATAATAACAATACATACACATGCACATGCATCAGCCAAACACTACTCAAAATATTTCGATTACACACAGTTTTCATTATATGACGCCACTTTAGAAAGACGTAAGTGATGAAGCAGTCAAGGCCGGTTCCCCTTCGCAAGCATTTCCGAAGCGCGATAATTTGACAACTCCACAGTGTCACTTGTCGTCTGCACCACAGAAAGCTGTCAACTGTCAGCACGATCCACATCAGTCATCTGACATGTCTACTGACGCCGCCTTACACACAGAACTGATCGACGGCAAATATGCACAGCGCCGTTGTCTGATACCGCACGTGATGTCTGACAGATAAACGCAATGTAAACCAGGCAATGAAAGACACATCATGGTTGGAAATTAAGTTAAATTACATTAAGTATTATTTATTGCATTTTAGATATTTTACAAATTTATATACACATTAAAAATTTATTTTCGTGTGTTAAATATTCCGAAATCTTTAGCGAAATACTTTGAGACCCTGATCCTTAAGTTAATCTTTCCAAAGTAGAAATAAAGCAACTAAAATAAGAAGATACAAATATTACGCACAAATTGTCTTCTACACACACACCCATGAAGTACACTGTTGCCTGAAGATGAATTCCCTAAACACAATGCTTTGATCCGTTTACATTTACCTGCATAACACACGAATCTGAATGTTAAACCACAAAAATTAACAAACATTTAGCAAAGGGGCTCGACTTCAAAATCTGAGTTTACGTTGCAAACACAACTTAAAAATTGGAAGTGCCATATGAAAGCATAGCAAAGAAACTTGTTTATTACTAATCATAATAATCGCGATAAGGACAACTGTCTCGAAGTCAAAATATTTACAATTATCTCCATCGAAAATGACACTTCGCCCTTTTCATTCATAAAGCGATTAAATTGGTCAGCATACAGTTTGACGCAGTTTCCGGACCTATAAATTTCATCCAAATTTTCATGAAAACCTCTGGCCAAACAAGTGAATATAAGACTCTCCGTGCGTTCCTTATTATCGAATTCCACCTTGTACTTATACTGATCAGCAACATCAGCAGGACCGATACACTGCAGAACAGCGCACAGTACGCCGTTTTGGACTTCACAGCAGCAGTAGAACAGCACATTGTAAGAGAATATAAGTTTGCAGTACTTTGTAACAGGTGTCACACCACTGATGTGAAATGAACCACCACCACAATATAAACCACGACCGGAGATATCCAGACACAAGTCACTGTTTGCGTGCTTCAGGTGTGTCTTCATATCGCTGGCAATACCAGCCCAAGTGCAAATTCCAAGATTCAGTTTATGTACCAGACATGCCTGTGGAATGTACTGACATTTGCCTTGGTGTTCACCAATCAAATCGAGACTGAAGATTTCCTTACTTCCGTACTTCCGGTACGTACAGGGGTACTTCACTTGATTGGCCAGCTGCTCCAGGGCCACGTTCCTGGTGTTCAACTACTGCTGTCTGCAGACTGGACAGTGAGGGACTTTCAGTTTGCAATTGTTACAGATGTTATGCCCGTTTACACACAATCTGATAGGCGGCCTCATGTACTGCATACACACCGGACACTCCAGCTGATTCAAGAGGCTTTGTTCAACGCTAGTGAACTGAGACTGCATGTTGGATGCACCCCGCACACTTTCGCTGATTGCGAACATTTTCGTTTTCTGAAAATAAGAGCAATTACAAGTTTTGTGATTTTCAGAGCAATGACTCATCATAATTGTCGCTGTTCGTCAGACAAACAAGTAACGTACGTAGTTAACAAGGTTTCGAACTAATATCCTGCCACCATCCTCACGGCTACAAACACCCTGTGTTTCAGTGACTAGCGACATGCCTATATAAACTGCACACATCACACCCACCACACAGTTTCACCCTGAATATCCAAACAGCACGTTCAGTTGTCATGCTTATGTACAATTCAAACCCCACACCACGGACACTTTAAAAGAAAAGAATATGAAAATATCGTGTTGTGTAACTACCGACCGAACTTCGTGGTCTAGCGATTAGCCTTCTCTTTTTTTTTTTTTTTTTTTTTTTTGGCACCCCTTTCACATGAAGCGAAAGGTGTGCCCTGACATCGGATAATGAGGAGTAAAATGAATTCGAATTTTCTAATTTTGCCGTTTGATGATGTTTGCACGGGCGACACCCAGGAATGTCCGCCCCCCGGGACAATTATTCTCCTTCTTCGTCTTCTGCGGCTCCGCTATGCAAGGACAAGCGCCTCCCTACCTGCTCCTCTCCACGCACCCCTATCCTGCGCTACTTGTCTCCAATTACCAATATCTTATATCATGCTCTACATCGGGGGTACTTAACCTTTCTTTGCCCCATGGACTCCTTTGAGAATGAAACCTGCGGACCCCTTCTCACAAAAATGTATTTAAATGCATAAAATACAGACAGTGAGATTTGTTGAAGTTAATATTTTTGGAGTTCAGAGCCCATAAAGTTTTTCCCCCATATTCATTATAGAATGTAAAGCTAAATTCCATTTAGAGGTTAAGGAAAATAAGTTTCTAATTTTTTCCCCCATCCAAGTTCACGGACCCCCTGAAATCTACCCACGGACCCTAGGTTACGAACGGCTGCCCTACATCGTCTTTCCATCTAGCCTTGGGTCTCCCCTTAGGTCATTTTTCGTGTAAGTGGGCTTGGTATATCTTCTTAGTGTTTCTTGCATCAGGGAAAATTACTAACCAGAAATAACCCAGCAAACTATTAACAACGCATATAGTTATAAAAATACAACAAAATATAAAAACAACGCGATAATACATATAAATAACAGCTGCTATTTTTAATGAATGATAAACTAATCAACAGCCAGTCCTCCCCACACCGCCCTTTGTTAAGAATGGTTATGCATGTCTTACAATGTTGTGTTATTGGGTAAGTCACAGTAGGAATGTGGCATGGACTGTCCAGTGAAACTGTTTGTGCAAATGTGTATGCCTGCGGAATGTCACACTGCAGCTTGTTGTGAATACGACAGTGAAGTTCTGGGTTAGACAGAAACTGCATATCGCCCCAACACACGAAAGGGAGCAGGCAACTCAGTACACACTTTTTAATAAAACTGTACGTGCACTTCGACTGAAAAGCAAAGGTCAAGCAGTCCCATTACAGGCCTGGACAGGCCCTCAGGGTTCCAGGAAGTTGAGGCTCCCAAATTTCTACACAATCGTCACATGAAGGTGGTAACATTGTCAGCCCTACGCACCGGCCGCCTTTAGCCCCCAGGAAACATTCCTGGTATTCATTTATCTTAGAGGCTGAGTCGACCCCAGGGCCACAGTGCGGCCGGAGGATTATATCCGTCAAAATTTTCGACTAAACTAACAAGTAATATGCATAAAGGAGTAGCTAATTACCGTTCCCCTCTCTTGTGTGTTATGACACACAGCATGTGTAGCTCAGTGAGTGTAGTGAACACTTACATTAGTGTAATGGTACTTATGTGTTTTATATTTCAGTTGCTTAGTTTGCCTTTCTTCTTTACAGGTCAAAGGTCGGCTGATCTCCCGCACTTGCAGGACAATCCACAAATCACTGCACAGGTTTACGTCCCCGCTTTTGACATTTCAATGTGAATGCCAAGCGAAACAAACCAACATTTCACCTGGGGTGCCTCAAACGACAAGAATGTATTCTTCGCCAGCCTACCGTCCCCTCCTACTGTAGACTGGGGTTGCAGAGTTATGAAGGTCAGGACAGGTGTCCGCTATCGGTATGGGGCATCACCGGTCGTAGCGCAATGACCTATCTCATGTATCGTAATATAGTAAGAAGGTTGTTACGGCACACACTGTGTACACATGGTGACACTTGTTAACTTGATATTTTAGTTACACTTTGCCTTTCCACTTTATAGGTAGGAGGTTGACTGACTATTGCTTACGCAAATTGAGGCGCAAGTGAAGGAGGGGCATAGAGCTGAATGTTCCGAACTACGACACTAATTCCTTCCTTAAAACAAACGCCACCACCCCACCCACCGTTATATTTACAGGACTTCCGGATACCAATTCACAGAAACTCTTTGTACAACATAATCAGCGAACTGCACATGCAAGTTTAACTCAGGTTCTCCGGACAAGGAACGCTTCCCCCACAACACTAACTTCTGTTCACATATTTACAAAGCTGTCCAAGTAAAAGATTTCTACCATGACTGTGTACTCGCACCATGATATTACAGATTACACACAACATGGAAAACGCATCGTTTCAACATCTGCAGATCGTTCCGTCAATTTTGCGGCAGAAAATGCCACAGAAAAAGAATTTTAGTTAAGAATTCTAACACACATCGTAAGAATTATTTCTACTGCCCTGAGGTTTTACACAGAAAACACCACCTCATCTTGTAAAATTACGAGTTTAATAGTTAGTCATAAAAATTATCAAATATGTATCCCCATTTAATGTGTTCCATGTCTGTGCACTATGTTGTACAAAAACACTAATCACCAACAAATGCACAAAGAGAGCTCGCGGCCTACAGGCCGGGACCGCAACCTTAGTGTAACGATAACAAAAAAGTTTCTCCCTGAAGATGGCCCAGCAGGGTCGAAACATGTAGGAGTGTGTTACAATTGATGATAAAACTCTCTTTGTGCATTTGTTGATGCCTAGTCTTTATGTGGCCTCACCTTGAGGAAGATGAAGTTTTACCAATGAACGGCCTCTTACGGCACAGAGCTGCTTTACCAACAACAGGTGTCCCTCAGACTTTTAACCTTTTAAAGCCTAGCGGTAACTTTACGTACCACCAGGTTTAACATTAAAAAATTCTACGTGGTGCCCACATTGCGTTTAT